>ML797678.1:73686-95065 GCA_009831015.1 Picea engelmannii
TTTCGAAACTGCGAAGCGCGATTTCCCGATGTGATTAGTTTAAAATTGAAACTTGTTTTAAAATGATAATTGAATTAAAGATGAGTTAATTACATATTAACGTATCGGGGAATCGGGGGTCGGGGTTTCGTGACTTAATATGCGATGAGATTTGTTCCTACCAGATAGCAAACTCCGATATCCCGATATATTTTCAAATTCTTAAGTTTTGTCGTTTAAGTTCGTTTTTTATATTATTCGGAAAAGTATTCGGGCATCCATTGATTAATTTCCAACCATCTTTTTCCCGAAATAAACCCCAAGTGTATTTCAGATTCATTAAGTATGAAAATTTTGTTTTATAGAGTTTTTAAATAGTGCAAAGACTCCAGGATATCAAAAATTTTGTTCTTTAAGGTAAAAATTTAAGTTCAGTTTCAACACAAAGTATGATTGAAATTCGATTCTATAACCATCTCATGTTCATTCTTAATATCAATTGCTTGATTTGGAACAATTATAGGTTCCCTGTAGAAGATTGTTTTACGATCATAAAAATAAGGAATGCCTAAGACCATTCCACATTCATTGAGTGGCACCACATCACACATTCCCTCATCCACACACTTTGTGGAAATTGCAAACTTTAAAGTGCATTGCTTTGTTATGTGCAATTTATGATTGTTTCTTATTCATTTAAGTGAGTAAGGTTTATGATGCATCTTAGTGTTTAATCCCAATTGTTTAACCACTTCCTCTGAAATCAAGTTAGATTGAGATCCACTATCTATCATTGTATCCATCTTAGTATGTTTAATTATCACCCTTATGTGAAACAACTTGCATCTAGAATCATATCCATCAACAATTTTACCTGTCAAACCAACTGCTGTGATCTTAGTCTCATCACTTGAATCATATCCAAAGTTTGTTGGTCATGTTTCTGCTACAATTGTTTTCCTCATTTTCCTCTCTTTGAACCACTTTAGTCTCTTCTCGGGATGCAATTTCCAGAAATTGTCATCATCATGCCCTTCTTTCTTGCAATGATTGCAAGAGAGCTTCTCTTCCTTTCTTGTCACTGAATTTTCTTTCCTTCCATTCCCCTTTCTTTTGTCCTCTTTCCTTGAAGACGATTCCCTTGATACACCAACTCATGTTTTCCCTACTTCAATGTATGTTTCTTGAACAAAAACGTCATCAAGATTAGTAGGTACAAATATAAATACAATGTTATGAATATGTGTAGTAAACCTCCTATATACTTCATAAGAGTTTCTTGGGTATGTAATAGAATATTCAACATTAATGCCATCTTACAAAATTCATCTGTGTATTTTTGCAATGTTTGTCCTTTTCTTAGTTTAAGACTTTGACATTCAATTAAAGCCTTCTCTTTATAACCCAAAGGATAAATTTTCTTTCTAAGTGCAAAAACAAAATCTTTCCATGATGGAAATACATTACCAACTTGTTGCGTGCCATTTTGCAACTTACTCTACCACCAGATGAGTGTTGTGCCTGCAAGACGAAGCGATGCCAACTTGATTTAAGTTGCATCATCTTTGATTTGTTGCACACTACAATAAACTTCCATCTTCCTAACCCAATTATCAAGTCTCTCAACATTGAATTCACCATCATACATGGGAAATTCAAATTTCACATCAATCTTAAGCAAAGACATATCTTGTTTATGTTTATGGTAATGTTTTCTTGCTGTGGATTTTGAACTCGTACTTGAAGAAGAAGAAGATGATGGAGAAGAAGGAGGTGAAGGAGGAGGTTTAGTTTAGGAGGATCCTCTCCTTCTTCAATTTTGTCTTGTTTGGAATATTCCCCTTGGAAATGCCTCTTCCATCCCAAGTAATCCTCATATAAGACCTCTACCATCTTAGACATGGCAAATAAAGTCTTTTGTAACTCTATCTCATTCTGAGACATGCCTTCTTCTGATGCCATCTCTTGACTTTGAGAAGTCCTCGTTCTCGATCCAATATCAAGATCCCCTTCTACAATATTTCCTTCACCATGATTAAACTTTTCCCTGGTAATCATGCAAACTCAAAAACCAACCGTCAACCTGCTCTGATACCACTTGATCCGAAATGATATTTTAAAGATTTGGTTAAGTTTTAAGCATGAGTTGATTTACCAATTAAGAATTGATGAAAGAAGAAGAAATTAATAGACATTATAGCAGCCATAATAAGAAATGCAGATAAGAATTTAAGCACAAAGAACAACAAACCATAGAAACAAAGTTGTTAACAGAGTTCGACAAGATTTCCTACGTCTCTGAGGCTTTGTCTCAGTGGGTGAGACTTTCTTATTTCTCTTCAATGATTCAAAAGTACATTAGAAAAGGTAAAAATGATTACAATATAGTTTGGCTGTGTTCTTTTTGACCTCAATAATCCAACACAACTGACGACATTGAAAATGGTTGAGCGTAGCTCTCGAAATTGGTTTGCAAAATTCCCCTCCTTAATGGTTTCCCTGCATAAAAATGGCTTTGGCTTTAAAATTTCTCAGCATTTCTCATGTTCTGAACCTCTCTTAATGCTGCTAAGAACCCCTAGTTTATATAGATTTTAAGTTAGTATCAATCTCCCAACTTCCTCTCAAGATCTGGCCTCAAATTGGGCTCCAAATCCCCCAATATTGGCTAAAATCCATTAAAATCAGTTGAAATAACCACAAAAAATCTTATTCTATGGTCAAAAACCCACAAATTGGAAAAATGTAGGGCACAACCCCCTATTCTTGAGCTCCTTTCATATGCGTAGGTCCATGTGCCCATGGGCTAGGCTGGAGCACTAGTCTCTAGCTCTGGTCTGCACTAGCTCTAGTCGCATGTTAAGCCATGTGGCCAAGTCCTTAGCTCTCGCACCCCAACTGTTGGCTTGCCCCTGGTCTACAGCCCTTGGTTGCAGGCTATCCCCTCGCCGACTAGGGTGTATCCCACAACTCCCTCCATACTCAACTCAAAAGGAGATTATGCCACATGGTTAACAAGTAGCACCCATAGTGCAACCAGTTATCCCAGGAGGTTTAGTATGTTGGCGCCCACGGAGGTCGGGGGTTCGAAACTTGTGGGTAACAAATTTTTTGACCCAGCCAACATTGGCTAAGTATGGGGTGGCACATGGTTCCCTCTGATTGGGCCACGTGTCACCATGTGATTCATCCATACCACATAGTCAACATGCAAGGTCAACTACCATGTCACCTCTGTACAATCCAGTCATCTGTCTAGGAAGCTTCCATGTCAGCATCCATACATCCCAGTCACCCTAGCACATCAACATCCATACAACCCATTCATCCTGCCACATCAACTTCTGTACATCCTAGTCACCCTGCCATGTCAACTTTCATACAACCACCTGTCATCCCTACTACCATGTGCCAGCCTGTCATTGGGCCACATCATATATGGACAACCATGTGTCATCCGTAGAGTTCCACGTGTGAAATCTATACTATGCCAACTTAGACCGAAAATGCCAAATTCGAGTGATGCACGTCACTTCCTAGTGATACCATGTCAGCATGATGATGTCATCATGATGTCATGTTGACGCCACCTTTCATACTGCTGATGTCAACAATATGACTTGCTGACTTTGACGAGTTTGAATTTTTCCCTATTTGAGAAATTAGTCATAACGCGATATCGTTCGCATACAACATCCATTTTAGAAAAGAATTATATGGTTGGAATCAACGCGATGAGCCAGACGCAATGGCATTGGTTTCGTCGGATTCCGAAAACTTTGATTTTTAGGCCTTCTTGGATCCATTTTGGATCATGCCTCCCCACTAAGACCTTTTGGTCCTCCAAAAGGGTATTAACCAGTCATCAAGTGTGGGATAGGCCACCCCACTTGTTGATTGTATTTAAACTCTATCCTATGCACCTGTTTCATCAAGATCAATTGTAAAACAACCATGACAACTGACAACATATTGTTAGCCACTTGTACTCTTTCACATCTTACTGAGGCCACTCCCATCCATGTTGAAAACATTAACAACGTTAACATAAAAAATATGACTGCAAATGAGCTAATATGTTTGAAGTACATGCACAACATTAGCTTATCTTGAAGCAAAGTATGATTGAACTTCCATTCTACAACCATCTCATGTTCATGCTTAAGATCAATTGTTTGATTTGGCACAATTATAGGTGTGTTTCTTTCATAAACTGTCTTCCTTAATACTTCCATTGTTTGTAGAGATTGATTTTCTTTTAAGTGATGAGCATGTACAACATATTTATTGCCTTCTTTAGTTAAGTGATATCGATTGTGTTCCCTGTAGAAGATTGCTTTACGATCATACAAATAAGGACTGCCTAAGACCATTCCACATTCATTGAGTCGCACCACATCACACGTTACCTCATCAAAAAAATTTGTTGAAATTCCAAACTTTAAAGTGCATTGCTTTGTTATGTGGAATTTATGATTGTTTCTTATCCATTTAAGTGAATAAGGTTTATGATGCATATTAGTATTTAATCCCAATTATTTAACCACTTCCTCTGAAATTAAGTTATATTGAGATCCACTATCTATCAATGTATTGATATTAGTATGTTTAATTATCACCCTTATGTGAAACAACTTGCATCTAGAATCATATCCATCACCAATTTTACCTGTCGAACCAACTGTTGTCATCTTAGTCTCATCACTTGAATCATATCCCAACTCTGTTGGTCGTGTTGTTGCTGCAACTGTTTTCCTCCCTTTGCTCTCTTTGAACCACTTCGGTCTTTTCTCGTGACGCGATTGCCAACAATGGTCATCATCATGCCCTTCTTTCTTGCAATGCTTGAAAGAGAGCTTCTCTTCCTTTCTTGTCATTGAATTTTCTTTCTTGCCATTCCTCTTTCTTTTGTCCTCTTTCCTTGAAGATGATTCCCCTGATACACCAACTTGTGTTTTCCCTGCTTCAGTTTATGTTGATTGAACATAAACCTCATCAATATTATTAGGTCCAAACATAAATATAGTGTTACGAATATGTGCAGGTAAACCTCCTATATACTTCATAAGAGTTTCTTGGGTATGTAATGGCTCAACATTAATGCCATCTTACGAAATTCATCTGTGTATTCTTGCATGTTTGTCCTTTTCTTACTTTAAGACTTTTCCATTCAATTAAAGCCTTCTCTTTATAACAAAAAGGATAAAATTTCTTTCTAAGTGAAAAAACAAAATCTTTCCATGATGGAAATACATTATGAACTTGTTGCGTGCTATTTTGCAACTTACTCTGCCAAGAGATGAGTGTTGTGCTTGCAAGACGAAGCGATGCCAACTTGATTTGAGTTGCCTCATCTTTGATTTGTTGCACACTGCAATAAAATTCCATCTTCTTGGCCAATTTATCAAGTTTCTCAGCATTGACTTCACCATCATACATGGGCAATTCAAATTTCACATCAATCTTGAGTAAAGTCATATCATGTTTATGTTTATGGGAATGTTTTATTGCGGTGTATTTCGAACTTGTAATTGAAGAAGAAGATGATGATGTAGAAGAAGGAGGTGAAGGAGGAGGTTTAGGAGGATCCTCTCCTTCTTCAATTTTGTCTTGTTTGGAAGATTTCCCTTGGAAAGGCCTCTTCTGTTCCAAGTAATCCTCATATAAGACCTTTACCATCTCAGACATGGTGAATAAAGTCTTTTGCAACTCTATCTCGTTCTGAGACATGGATTCTTCCAATGCCATCTCCTCACTTTGAGAAGTTCTCTTTCTCGATGCAATCTCAACATCCCCTTCTACAAGATTTCCTTTACCATGATTCAACTTTTCCATAGTAATCATGAAAAATAAAAAACCAAATGTCAACCTACTTTGATACCACTTGATCCGAAATGATCTTTTAAAGACTTGGTTAAGTTTTAAGCATGAGTTCATTTACCAATTAAGAATTGATGAAAGAAGAATAAATTAATGAGATATTATAGCAGCCATAATAATAAATCCAGATAAAAATGTACTCACAAATAACAACAAACCATAACAAAAAAGTTGTTAATGGAGTTTGACAAGATTTCCTACGTTTCCGGGGCTTTGTCTCAGTGGGTGAGGCTTTCTTATTTCTCTTCAATGCTTCAAAAGTACATCATAAAAGTGTCAAAAGGATTACATACTAGTCTGGTTGTGTTATGCTCGACCTCAAGAATCCAACACCACTAACGGCACTGAAAAACATTTTAGCGTAGCTCTCGGAATTGGCCCGGAAAGTTCCCCTCCTCAATGGATTCCCTGCATAAATATCGCTTTGGCTTTAAAATTTCTCAACATTTATCATGTTATGAACTTCTCCTAATGCTGCTAGGAACCCCTGGCTCATATAGATTTGAAGTTGGTATCAATATCCCAGCTTCCTCCCAAGATCTGGCCTCAAATCGGGCTCCAGATCCCCCAATATTGGCTAAAATCCATTAAAATTAGTTGAAATAACCATAACAAATCTTATTCTATGGTAAAAAACCCATAAATTGGAAAACTGTAGGGTGCATCCCCCTATTCCCGAGATCTTGGTCATATGCGTGGGTCCATGTGCCCACGAGCTGGGCTGGCACACTAGTCTTTAGCCCTAGTCTGCGCTAGCTTTGGTCGCATGCTAATCCATGTGGCTAAGTCCTTAGCTCTCGTGCCCCAACTGTTGGTTTGGCCCCTGGTCGCAGGCTAGCCACTCGTCAACCGGGGCCTATCCCACAACTCCCGCCATACTCAACTCAAAAGGACATTATGCCACATGGTTAATAAGTAACACTCATAGCACATCTGGTTAGCTCGAGAGGTTTAGTCTGTTGGTGCCGGCGGAGGTCGGGGGTTCGAAACTTGCGGGTAACAAATTTTTTGACCCAGCCAACATTGGCTAAACTGGGGTGCCATGAAAAACCCTTTGATTGGGCCATGTGTCACCCCATGATTCATTCGTACCACACAGTCAACGCACAATGAGTTTCCATGTCACCGCCGTACAAATCAGTCACATGTACAATCAACTGCCATGTAAACATCTGTACAACCAAGTCACCCTTCCACATGAGCATCCGTACAACCCTGTCACTCTGCCACGTCAGCTTCCATAAATCTTATTCGTCCTTCCACGCCAAATTTTGTACAACCACATGTCTTCCGTACTACCATGTGTCATATTGTCATTGGGCCACGCCATGTATGCACTGCCATGTGTCATTCGTACAATGCCACATGTCAAATCCGTACTGGTGCCAACTCAGCCTAAAAACACCAAATTCGAGTGACACATGTCGCCTCCCGGTGATGCCATGTCAACATGATGATATCATCATGACATCACTTGTCTTATTGCTAACGTAAACAATACGACTTTTTGACTTTGACTAGTTTGACTTTTTGCCTGTTTAGGAAATTGGCCAGAACATGATATCTTTTGCATACGACATGAATTTGCGAAAAACATTATATGGTTGGTATCAACGCGATGAGCCAAACACAATGGCGATGGTTTCGTCCGATTCTGGGAACTTTGATTTTTAGGCCTTCCTCGATCCATTTTGGATCAATTGGACCACAACATGAATGAGACCTTGGTGGATGGTTTAATACTTTGTCGACCCATTGGTGGTGGTTTGTTATTATCATTATTGATAATGGTTGTATTTTCTTGCCAATGATATGCACATCAAGGGTATATCAAGTGAAGGTTAGGGCTAATTTCTATTACCAATCTATGCACCATTTCTTATTTAGAGATCAACCTAGCTTAAAGTTGAGGCTATATGTGACTAGCTCCTTAAAATTTATCAAGAACCACTTTATTTGGATTGGATCACTAAACCTTGATTGATCCACTCCCTTTTGGGGGCATTTCAAACCTATTTAAGTGTTGTAATACTCATACTATAATATCTCAAAACATTGTATCAAGGATACTTCAACCTAGCAAAAGACCATTTTAGCCCATAATTTGAACCCACCAAATATAAAGGTCATTGAAAGATGAGTGTTTCCACTAGGTGATACCCAATTGTTGGGATATCATTCTCTTTCCATCAAAGAGGTTCTTTGGAAATTTACCACACCATCTATATGTTGAAGTTTTGCAACTTCAAGAAGTTAATATACACAAGGAAGTACAAGAAGACTCATTTGACCATTAAAGAATCCCTAGGAAGAAATTGAAGACCCAGGAAGAGAAGTTGGCCCCACCAGTAAAAGACAAAAAATAATAAAGTAAAATTGAAGACCCAGAATGAGAAGTCCGCCCCACAGGAAAAAGACATGCACATGGATTAGTATAAAGAGGTTGGATCATTTCATTTAGACAGACACGAATCTCCTTTTGTAGTACGCACTAGCCATTTGTTAGTTGCAGTTGTGATATTTTTCTATTTTCTAGAGTTTTGGTTATCTTGGTGAGTGCGCCACACTTGGGGAATGCGCTAGACTTGGATAAGTTCTCTCTTGGTTCTCTCTTGGCTATTCTATTGAGATGCTAGCTCTTGGAAACACTAGGATTGGGGAGGATCTTCTCTGTATGGTATTTTGATTTGGTGATGGTGATGTACTGGTAATATCTTGGACTGAATTCTTCTATAAGAAAGTTTGTTGGGTTTTCTCCTAAGGTTGGGTTTCCGAGGAAAAACTCTTGTGTTATTGTGTCTACTATGCATGGTTAATATTTCTAGATATTGTTATTTCCGTTGCATTGTTATAGTTGAGATTTTCAGTGTATATTTATTCTATGATAATTGTGGCATGAAAGTAAATTTTATTTTGAAATCATAAGGCAATAACTATCAGATCTAAGAATAAAAAAAAATCAACATGGAATCAGAGCTTTGTTGAAATATTGCCACTGCATAGTTTTTTGTTAAGACCTAAACTTGTCAATCTTGTTGAGCACTTATTATAGATTCATTGGGACTAACTCCACCATAGATCAACTTGCTTCAACACATTCACTGCACCTCTCAGACCAGAGTTTGGTGAAAGTTGAAATTTCACCCTAAAAATCACTACGATAGTTGCAACAAAATTTTGTAAAGCTCACTGAGAAAATTATTGGATTTAGTTGGAAAGAACTTTAGCATAGAATATCTTGTCTTTTCCTAACTCACCTACTACACTTCTTAGAGCAACAATCTGTCAAAGTTAAATTTTTAGGGTTTTCAAGATTATTGACATTTTTCTTCACATTGAACCTTCTGATTCAGAATTATGAATTCTTCTTGTTGATATGATGTACTGTCTCATATTAGAAGACAAGTTGGATGGTTATACAAATTTCATAGGTATAAATGTGTATATAAGTTATATCATGAGGGTGTTTGCAGGAGATGTACACTTGAGGACATTTGTCCAAGCAGTGACAATAGATCCAAAGGGATCTTAGATCTAGTACACTCATAGGAAGCCCAAGAGTTGGAGGAAACAATGGTGATGTCTCCTACAGTATATGAAAACTCGAAATCAAATGGGACAACAACATTTAAGACTCCACGTTCTAGGTTTGATTGATGTATCCTGATTTGCTTTTCAAAGTATATCAGGTTTAATATTTGTTGCATATCAAGGAAATGTTGTAGCTATGACAACAATGTTTAGAGGCATATTGTTGCAAAGTACTACTATTATGATCATTATGCAAATGATTGTTTTTTATTTCAAATGATGCACTTATTTACAAGATGAAATTGATCTCTTCTAGGAGATGTTCTTGGTTGTTGTCTTTTTTCCTAGGTAGGTTACCTTGTCAAATCCATGGAGGTTACCTTGGAAATGTTTTTGTTATTACTTTTGTTCCAGGCAGGTCACCACAGAGGAATGATTGGTAAAAACACATGAGAAGTGTTTTTCTGGTTCTCGTTATTGTTCTAGGCAGGTCACAGGTGATAATTTTGAGAGGGAGCTATAGTGAGGATTGTTCATGTTCTTTTTTTGTTTGTTCATGTTCGTATTTATTATCATAATAATGTTGTTCTTATCTATGATTTTCCCTTTCTATTGCTCTTGTTCTACGAAGGACACATGTGATATCTCTGAGAGGGAGATATAGTGATGATTGCAGGAAAAACAAATTAGATGGTCTCTAGTTTGAGACATGGAAGAGACTATCCAGACATAGAGTTGTGTACATGAAAATATAAATCCATGTACTGAAGAGGACTAAGTTATAAGATTTTGAAAAGAAGGGTACTTTTGTGGGATACAGAGTGTCTCATATGGAGATTGTTGTGAGGATTAAAAGGCTCTAAAGGATGACCGTACATATCCCTCAAGTTCAATTTTTTACTCTTTGGATCATCAGGAAGAGTCAGTAGAGCTCGAAGGGAAAATGGATTTACCTAGAGATGTTACAATGACTAGGTAGAGACCAGCATGGATTCGTGATACTTTGTAGGATGCAGTAAGACATGCAACTCCCTGTGATACTTTTATGGAGAGAAAACAACCTCATAAATTCTCATAGAGTCACAGTTATGCAAAGGAGTAGGTGGCTCTACGAGTGGTGAGGAATATGGCCCCACCAAGTAACATATTAGAGTGAGACATAGTGCAGAGGGAGTTATCCCTTAGGATCCAGTAGGGAGGAGCAACCTCATATGATAGTTCATAGGATATCAAACTTCAGAGGAGGTCAACCACTGCATAGAGAGTAGATGGCTCCCGAAATTGTACGAAATCATAGGGATTCAAGTTCTATAAGGATCACATAGACTTAGAGTGACCTTGATATTAGATAGAGTTAGTTGTCTCATAGGGAGAGTCGTTCATTAAGAGGGATCTCCCCCTTAGATCCATCTGGGAGAAAGACATATTCCAGGACTGAGAGACATGTTTCATGAGTTGAGGAGGCCTCTAGGAGATGTGAGATCTCATGGGAGGATACACTTTCTTCACTAGACCTTGCTACATTGACAGAGGAGGCAACCAATCAGGAGTACTAGGAAATGGGATTTTCCTCAGTCATAGAAGGATTAGTTAGTGAGGCAGACTGGAAAATATGACTTACTTAAGTGACAGAGGGATTTGGCCTTAGATTTCGAGATGGAGGATCATGTCTAGATGTGTATTCATCAGGATTAGAGGTGTGAAGAGATCATATGAGATCTTACTCATTCAGGGGATACCAATGAGGCTTGATATGATGGACTGCAAGTCCATGGCTACACCTATGATGAAAAATTTAAAGAAGTTCAGTGATTATGCATTAGATTCATATTTGGTGGATCCCACGATGTACATACAGTTGATTGGATCCTTGATGTACATATTTAACACTAGTTTGAATACTTTATTTGTACCTTGAGCCAGTTTATGGTAGAGAAGAGACACTACCATTGGGTTGCAACAAAACATGTGTTGAGGTACCTGTTATCACACAGTTTGTAGCTAGGTCAAATGGCTATGTAGTAGAAGGCCAAACTAGCGTAACAGGAACCTATCCCACCCAATGTTACCACGATGGGGAGGTTCTTTCTCTTTAGGGAGGTTAGGCCCAGGGGAGACATCCTTCGTGACCTGGAGTTTTGAAGAGGCAAAAGTTTAAAATTCAAAGTAAATTTCCCCCTTCACAGGTCACCACCAAAACATATAGTCCTGGATAAACATCCAATAATGAAGTGTAGGCCCAAAGAAGAACACCTGCTTGGAACAAAGCAACAACAAACTAATATATCCAAGCTATGATTCAATGGGTTAGTACTTCATAAAACTATCTGATATCAATATATAAGCAATTATAATAGTAAATATTGACGAAGTCAATGTTTGTTAATACAACAATGAAATAATATCACTTCACCAATAAATATCAAGATGATGTAGCAATCAATGTATCCAATCAATCATTCATTCAATAAATGCATTAAAGCACCATCCAATTGCCTATAAAAGGAATATCGCTGCGTCAAGATGAAGTAACCAAGGGTGACGTCAACCTTCTCAGGGTTAGTAGTTAGTTAGTGTTTCAATTTAGCAAAGGTTTTGAGAGTTGTTTGATCACTTTCACTTCAACGCTGGAGATCCAAGATCAGTGCCTAAGGGTCAATGGAGTCAATTTAGAAGAGGACACAAGGGTTGAAGGAGGAAGACTAAGGACTAGAGGGAAGGGTTTTGAAGTGCTGCTATGGCAGGGCCTCAGAATCAAAAACCTAGGGGAGAGAGGCTCACTCCAGTGTTGCTAAAGCAAGGCCTTGTGCTCTCTCCTCCTTCCTTAGCTTAACTTGGCAAAATGGCTAGCATAAAAGATAAATCAAGACTAGAGAGTGTAGTGAGGGAGAGTGTTGCTATAGAAAGGCTCTATCACCAAACCCTAGAAGTAGGATGGCCCTAGGTGTAGATAACCCAGGCCTAGGACATATCCTCCTTCTTGAATTTAGAAAGTATGGCTAGCTCAGGGAGAAAAAGCAATAAGAGTGTAGCTATGGCTAGGCTCTTCCTTCCTCCTTCAATGGCTGAAAATTTCTCTTTTAAGGGACATGAAACAAGGACCTCCTTGTGTGCTTGTCACCTAGGTTTTTCATCAGCAAATTATAAACATATGCAAGAATATAAGACTACAACCATTCAATCAAGAAGTTTTGAAGAAAAAACACATACATATCACCATGAAATAACATGCAAACCCTAGTTGTAAACATTCCTTCAAGAGAAATGACTTCCTTCAACAAGTGTGCCTCACTAAACCAGCAAAATTACCCAAGTAGGGCACACAAATCAGACCTCACTAATGAGTGAGTGATGTGTTATGTTAAAAGGAGGCTAAAACTCCTCAATATATATTGTATCAATGACCTTAATTAATTTTAGGTCATAAAAAATGGCCGACAAGACCACAATACTGTTTTTACATTAAATTGTCAAATTAAAACCCTAACTGAGCTATAAAAAAGGTAAAATCCCCTTCAAGGGAGGCGCTAGCCCCTTTTAGGGCAGATGAGACATCTAGGAGAAAAACGTTAGCCCCCTAGGGGCCTCTCCAACATGCCACATGTGCCATTACTGCCCAGTCTGCCTCCATGAATGTCCATGAAGCTGGATGATGTCATGGTGAGGATGGGGGTGTCTAGAGCCTTCCAAGGCCAATGTTCCACTGAAAAGGGGTCATTCCCCCTAGGTCGGGCTTCACCAAAGTGCCTCTGATGGAACGTCCTCTTCTTCTCCGATGAAATACCCTAATCAATCATTGTCCTGTCTCTTCCCCCTAGTGGGGTCTCAACATCCATCTGGTGGGCTCTTCAGCCCCATGGAGGTCTGAACTGATCATCTCCCCATGTGTACCAGTCCAAATGGTACCTATCCATCGGGCATGATCCTCCACATCAAAATCCATGCCCTCCATGGGCTCATCAGTCACTGGGATCATAGCAATGTTAATCACATTTCATCATAAATATTATCAAACATATGCATAAGACCCTAATACATTAGTGAATAGCTCAAAGACATTACAAAAACCTATAATACAAGACTGGAGAAAAACACAAGACGTCCTATTGGGCTAGTATCCACAAGAAAGGGGAAGTTTCAAGGAAGGTTTCATCCAAGCCATGTAAGTGAGTTGATGTGACTAGGGGATGTCCAAACATGTGGGTGAAGTGAGAGCCAGGGATGCATGATATTATCTGTGGGTTCCTTTGTAGAAGGTGAGCTGTAGCTGTCATGGATGCAATTTTTCCAAGCCCGTTCTTGTCTTTATTCTTTTCTTTTATTTTCTTTTTCTTCTTCTTTTTCTTTTTATTCAAAGGCTAACCAGAGGACACTGCCTTGGCATGGTGACCAGAGCTGACAGTGTTACCCACAAGTACTTTCACAAAGATGAGAAGGCTAGCTTGTGATGAGACCCCCTTTCCCTTGGCCATGCAACCAAAGGTCATTGCCCTGACGTGGTAACCAGATGGTGGCAATGTCATACTGTTATGTACCCATGAACCTAATAGGTTGGATCGTGATGAGACCCCTTATCCTCTTGACTACGTCTTGTTTATATTTTCCAGGTCCCTCTTGTTTCTTACTGAGAGGCCTTTTATTGCCTTCTCGGGGATCCCTGGGCGAAGCATCTCGAGGTTTTATTTTCAGGATTTAATCTTTTACCAGCTTCTTTTACCTTCTGGGCCATTATCCCCTTCTTCCCATGAGATAAGGTGCAATCCAAAAAACAAGTCAACCCAATGCCTAGACAAGGGGAATGGGACAAGTGAGCGGGAGATAAGATGAAATAGTGGTGCTATGAGGGGAGCAGACGATGGATTTTCAGAAATCTCCAAGTGGAAAAACCAGACCTATGGGCACAGGCTTGCTAGGATACCCCATCAATCTCCCAGATCATGGTCAAGTGGGCTAATGTAAGATCCAAGCAGTTGTTAGAGATAAAATGAATCAGATGCATATATTCAAAGGTTTTAATGATCAAAAGTGACACATACCATGATACCTGGACCAATTACATCATGGAGAAAGAATCGCCTCTGATACAAGACCAAGCCGAAGGTGATGGATGTTGCTGCTGCTGACAAGATGAATCTGATGAGAGAAGAAAAGGATGGGCCCTCTAGGTCTATGCTCGAATCAATATTGCTCTCAATACTCCATGTCTAGGAACCGTGGGCCTCGAGACATGATCTCCTGGTTATCCCTAAAAATCAGCGATAACATTTGGCTCCAACTCGGGGACATGTGCTCACCATAGAGCGCATGAGAATCCTCAGCATCTATGGCATAACCTGCAGACCTGCTCAAACTCGATAGGGGTATCAGTAAAACAAATGGGGCGGTAATGCCTCCCCAACACACACACACACACACACACACACATATATACTGAAAATAAAACAATCAACAATGCAAATGTGGAAGCAAAATATCATGAAATGCAAATGGTATAATACACAAAAAATGCCTACTTACCTACACTTACCTGTGAAATTAGGTCCCCCCACCTTGGTGGGGTTTGAGGAGGTGCCCTCAAATGGGTAATGGGTGCCTTCTTCCCTCTAGAGTGGATAGATAATATGAGTCGTTAACTGATTCCATTCCAACTTTGAAGGGTCCAAGCCATGACTGAGTGCTTCCTTTTACATTAGTTGGCTCTCCTTTTTGGGTATCCCACATCCATACCATGTCTCCCTCCTTGTACTTTCTAACTTTGTATTTGGTCGTTCCTTGGACAACCCTGGTGTATTGTGTTGAGGGAGGGGGTGGGCTTCTGCTGTAAAAACCTCTTGTTGAGATGGGTGGATTTGTACGTCATCTTCATGTTTCTTTAATTTCTTCACCATCCCGATTTCTTTGTTCTTGAATTCATCTAGGAGTTGTTGGTATTCTTCTCTCTTGGGCCATTCGATCTGATCAAAGTCCTCCTCTATTGCAAAGGGCATGTCTTATGGAGAATACTTTTGAAGAGTTTGTATCATCACATTTTGTGCTTTGTCATTATCGACGGGGTGAATAATATCCTGCACATGGTACCTAGTTATTGGCACATTGAGTAGATGACATACGATTCCATTTTTCAAAGGAAATTGCAAGAATGTGAGGTCCATCTCAAGGGCGCCACCTAACATTGCACCAAACGTCCTAGATAACAGCATTCCCCACACATCTGGGACATCAACCACCACAATGTCAATGTGGACCATCTTTTTAGGGTACTCCTTCAAGCGATCTTCAACATTCTCAACCACCCCATGTGTGGGTATGGATTTAGATTCAAAACCACATACATTTCTATAAGGCCGTGAGACCTTCAAGCCCACTTGTTGCATGACTTTGAGTGACATCATGTTGGCACTAGCACCTGTATCTAACATGCAATTCTTGAGATTTTTGTCGTTCATTGTCAAAGTCATGAATAAAGGAGGGTTTTCACCATATTTGACCCTGAAGTGATCAGCTTACAACATAATAGGGGGGTCCATAGGCTCATCTGATCCCGAAAAGAAAGAGTCAAATCATTCCTTGATGGATGGGATCTTGATTTCTTCCCTTAGGGGGACGTTTACATGCATCTTTAATAATTCCCCTTTGAATTCAAAATTTAGGTCAACCTTGTCAGCCTTGGATGTCTTGGGAAGAATCATTTCCAAGGGTGGGGTCTTTGCTTGATCAACAGCTGGTTGTTTCAAATTCTTTCTTCTATACACCTAAAATTCTTGTTTCTTTAGCTTTTATCGTGATTCTTGATCCAGGTTGTTTATTACCGCCAACCTTGATAATCTGGCTGCTTCTTTCATGGCTCCCTGATGTTCTGCATCTATGATATTTATTTGAGTAAAATCCATGAAACAATCCATGTTGTTGACTTGTTTATGGCCACTATTTAGGGGCACTCATGTTCCCAATGTTCTTCGCTACATTCCAGGCACCAATGATTTTCATCAACAATGTTTGCAGAGGCCAAAGTATTTGGAACTTCATGCTCATTCTTTTGTTTATAAAATTGGCCCCGTTTCTGGAATCGCCCTTTGTACGAGGCCCTGGGTGCTTGGGTCTGAGGTCTTTCCAACTTGACGATCAAGCTCATCATTTCCTCTTGATTATTATTGATACCATCCATAGAAGCTTGTAGTTTGGCGATACTGGTACATAGATATTAAGTAGGCTCAACATTGTGAACTATCTTTGGTTTAGTGTCTATTCTTCCCCTTGGGTTAGAAACATGGATGATTTTAAGGATGGAAATTTATTTTAAAATGTAGAAACCTTGGCGAATCTAACTAATCCTTCATATGCCAACTATAAATGTTTGGCTATATTTTTGTAAAAATATTCTAATTTCTAAGGATTTTATATAGTTTTTATAAACTTTTGGAGATTTTTAAGGTAAAATAATTTTATCCTATAGAATTTGGGCGAATCATTTTTAAAATAGCGAATCTCGTTTTTTGTAAAAACCATGGAAAATTAGCCCATGAGCAAAATTTAGCCCCTAAAATCATCCCTGGTTAGAAAAAGGCTCAATCTTGGATGAAAGGAGGTTTCCCTCTATTTTAGTAGTGATCTCTTGGGATTCTTGAATGTACTGGGGGTTTTTGTCTCTAAGAAGATACCCTAGTTGGCCATTGAAAGATCTGGTGTAAATATGGATGAGGTAGTCATCTTTCGGATGATGGCTTGAGGGAATTCTTTGCAGTAAAGTCTCAAATATAGTGTGGAACTCACAAATAGACTCATTTTCATATTTAGCAAGGTTATTTAGTCGTGTAAGAATCATATTAGGGTCTTCTTTGACACTCCATCTTTTGAGAAAGGCCTCTTCAAGTCTATCCATAGTTTTGATGCTTCTATCAGGAAGGCTTAGGTACCAATGCCTTGAGGCATCATAAAGAGTAGCGGAGAGCAACTTCATGACTAGATATTCAACATCATCACTAATGGGGTGAAGCTGGAAGAATTCCCAAAAGTTGCTCATATGCTCTTTGGCACTGATTGCATCAGTACTGGTAAATTTAGGCAACCACTTCTCATACTTGGGTGGCATTTGCCTAGGGTAGCCAAGTATGGTTGACTTGTCTAACGGATTGAAAACAGTAGATTACCATTGTCTTTGATTGTTGGCTGGGTTCGTTGTAGCGGTCTGGGAGCTAGACATGTTTCTTAAAGGAAGGCTCTTCCCAAAAAGTGATTTGACAACAGGAGAGTTCAAGGGAGGCTTCCTTCTGAAAGATAAATGAGGATTATTGAATCTCCTCTTAGTGTGTGGAGTTGCCAGATAGTTTACTTGAAACTACCAAAGAAAAAGGGGAAAAACACCCTAGTGGAGTCACCATGTAATCTTGTAAGAAAATGTCTCTAAGGCAAGGCTTATAGAAAAGATGTGTCATTTGAGGAAAACTGACTCAGTGTTCCCCGACAATGGTGCCAAAATGTTATCGCATAGTTTGTAGCTAGGTCAAATGGCTATGAAGTAGAAGGCCAAACTGGCGTAACAAGAACCTATCCCACCCAATGTCAGCATGATGGGGAGGTTCTTTCTTTTTAGGGAGGTTAGGCCCAGGGGAGACGTCCCTGGTGACCTGGAGTTTTGAAGAGGAAAAAGTTTAAAAGTCAAAGTAAAGTTCCCCCTTCACATGTCACCACCAAAACAGATAGTCCCAGATAAACAACCAATAATGAAGTGTAGGCCCAAAGAAGAACACCTTCCCGGAATAAAGCGACAACAAACCAATATATGGAAGCTATGATTCAATGGGTTAGTACTTCATAAAACTATATGATATCAATATATAAGCAATAATAACAGTAAATATTGACGAAGTCAATGTTTGTTAATACAACAATGAAATAATATCACTTCACCAATAAATATCAAGATGATGTAGCAATCAATGTATCTAATCAATCCTTCATTTAATAAATGCATTAAACCACCATCCAATTGCCTATAAAAGGAATATCACTCTGTCAATATGAAGTAACCAAGGGTGACACAAATCTTCTTAGGGTTAGTAGTTAGTTAGGGTTTCAATTTAGCAAAGGTTTTGAGAGTTGTTTGATCACTTTCACTTCAACGCTGGAGATCCAAGACTAGTGCCTAAGGGTCAATGGAGTAAATTTAGAAGAGGATGCAAGGGTTGAAGGAGGAAGACTAAGGACTAGAGGGAAGGGTTTTGAAGTGATTCTATGGTAGGGCCTCATAATCAAAACCCTAGGGGAGAGAGGCTCACTCCGGTGTTGCTAAAGCAAGGCCTCATGCTCTCTCCTCCTTCCTTAGGTTAACTTGGTAAAAAAACTAGGATAAAAGATAAATCAAGACTAGAGAGTGTAGTGAGGGAGAGTGTTGCAATAGCAAGGCTCTATCAGCAAACCCTAGAAGTAGGATGACCCTAGGTGTAGATAACCTAGGCCTGGGAAGTCTCTTCCTTCTTGAATTCAGAAAGTACGACTAGCTCAGGGAGAAAAAACAATAAGAGTGTAGCTATGGCTAGGCTCTTCCTTCCTTCTTCAATGGCTGAAAATTTCTCTTTTAGTGGACATGAATCAAGGACCTACTTGTGTGCTTGTCACCTAGGGTTTTTATCATCAAATTATAAACATATGCAAGAATATAAGACTACAACCATTCAATCAAGAAGTTTTGCAGAAAAAACACTTACATATCACCATGAAATAACATGCAAACCCTAGTTGTAAATCTTCCTTCAAGAGAAATGCCAAAAATCCCAATAAATGCCTTCCTTCAACAGGTGCGCCTCACTAAACCAACAAAATTATCCAAGTAGGGCGCAAAAATCATACCTCACTAATGAGTGAGTGATGTGTTATGTTAAAATGAGGCTAAAACTCCTCAATATATACTGTATCAATCAGCTTAATTAATTTTAGGTCATCAAAAATGGCCGACAAGACCAGAATACTGTTTTTACATTAGATTGTCAAATTAAAACCCTAACTGAGTTGTAAAAAAGGTAAAATACCCTTCAAGGGAGGCGCTAGCCCCTTTTAGGGCAGATGAGACATCTAAGAGAAAAACTTTATCCCCCTAGGTGCCTGTCCAACATGCCACACGTGCCACTGCTTCCCAGTCTGCCTCCATGAATGTCCATGAATTTGGATGACGTCATGGTGAGGATGGGGGCATCGACAGCCTTCCAAGGCCAACGTTCCACTGAAAAGGGGTCATTCCCCCTAGGCTGGGCTTTGCCAAAGTGGCTCTGATGGAATGTCCTCTTCTCCTCCAATGCAAGACCCTAATCAACCACTGTCCCATCTCTGCCCCCTGATGGGGTATCAACATCCATCTGGTGGGCTCTTCAGCCCTATGGAGGTCCGAACTGATAATCTCCCCATGTGTATTGGTCCAAATGGTACCTGTCCATCGGGCATGCTCCTGCACATCAGAAGCCATGCCCTCCATGGGCTCATGAGTCACCGATATCATAGCAATGTTAATCACGTTTCATAATCAATATTATCAAACATATGCATAAGACCCTAATACATCAGTGAATAGCTCAAAGACATTACAAAAACCTACAATACAAGACTAGAGAAAAAGACAATACGTCCTATTGGGCTAGTATCCACAAGAAAGGGGAAGTTTCTAGGAAGGTTTCATCCAAGCCATGTAAGTGAGGTGATGTGGCTAGGGGATGTCTAGACATGTGGGTGAAGTGACAACGAAGGATGCATGATATTATCTATGGGTGCCTTTGTAGAAAGTGAGTTGTAGCTGTCATGGATGCAATTTTTTGAAGCCCGTTCTTGCCTTTATTCTTTTCTTTTATTTGCTTTTTCTTCTTCTTTTTCTTTTTATTCAAGGGCTAACCAGAGGACACTGCCTTGGCATGGTGACCATAGCTAACAGTGTTACCGACAAGTACTTTCACAGAGATGATAAGGCCGGGTCATGATGAGATCCCCTTTCCCTTGGCCATGCAACCAAAGGTCACTACCCTGGCGTGGTAACCAGATGGTGGCAATGTCATACTGTTAGGTACCCATGAACCTAATAGGTTGGCTCATGATGAGACCCCCTATCCTCTTGACTAGGTCTTGTTTATATTTTCTGGGTCCCTCTTGTTTCTTACTAAGAGGCTTTTTATTGCCTTCTAAGGGATCCTTGGGCGAAGCATCTCGAGGTTTTTTTTTTAGGATTTTATCTTTTACCATCTGCTTTTACCTTCTGGGCCTTTAGCCCCTTCTTCCCATGAGATAAGGTGCAATCCTACAAACAGGTCAACCCAATGCCCGGGCAAGGGAAATGGGACAAGTGAGTGGGAGATAAGATGAAATAGTGGTGCTATGAGGGGAGCGGACGATGGATTTTCAGAAATCCCCCAATGGAAAAACCAGACCTATGGGCACAGGATTGCTAGGATACCCCGTCAATCTCCCAAATCATGGTCAAGTGGGATAATGTAAGATCCAAGCGGTTGTTAGTGATAAAATGAATCAGATGCATATATTCAAAGGTTTTAATGTTCAAAAGTGACACATATCATGATACCTGGACCAATTACCTCATGGAGAAAGAACCCCCTCCAATACAAGACCAAGATGAAGGTGATGGATATTGTTGTTGTTGACAAGACAAATCTGATGAGAGAAGAAAAGGATGGGCCCTCTAGGGCTATGCTCGGGTCAATCCTGCTCTCGGTACTCCATGTCTAGGAACTGTGGACCTCGAGACATGATCTCTTGGTTATCCCTAAAAATCAATGATAACATCTGGCTCCAACTCGGGGACATGTGCTCACCATAGAGCGCATGATAATCCTCAGCATCTCTGGCATAACCTGCAGACCTGCTCAAACTCGATAGGAGTATCAGTAACAAAAATGGGGCGGTAATGCCTCCCCAACATACATACATACATACATACATACATACATACATACATACATACATACATACATATATATATATATATATATATATA
>ML797678.1:109515-121096 GCA_009831015.1 Picea engelmannii
GGTATAATACATGAAAAATGCCTACTTACCTACACTTACCTGTGAAATCAGGTCCCCCCACCTTGGTGGGGTTTGAGGAGGTGCCCGCTAATGGGTAATGGGAGGCTTCTTCATTCTAGAGTGGATATTTAATATGAGTCGTTAACTAATTCCATTCCAACTTTGAAGGGTCTGAGCCATGACTGAGTGCTTCCTTTTACATTAGTTGGCTCTCCTTTCTGGGTATCCCACATCCATACCATGTCTCCCTCCTTTTACTTTCTAACTTTGTATTTGGTCGTTCCTTGGACAACCCTGGTGTATTGTGATGGGGGAGGGGGCTGGGCTTCTGCTGTTAAAACCTCTTGTTGAGACAGGTGGATTTGTACGTCATCTTCATGTTTCTTTAATATATTCACCATCTGGATTTCTTTGTTCTTGAATTCATCTAGGAGTTGTTGGTATTCTTCTCTCTTGGGCCATTCGATCTTATCAAAGTCCTCCTCTGTTGCAAAGGGCATGTCTTCTGGAGAATACTTTTGAAGAGTTTGTATCATCTCGTTTTGTGCTTTGTCATTATCGACGGGGTGAATAATATCTTGCACAAGGTCCCCCATTATTGGCACATTGAGTAGACGACCTACCGTTCTAGTTTTCAAAGGAAATTTCAAGAATGTGATGTCCATCTCAAGGACGCCACCTAACATTGCACAAAAATTACTAGATAACAACATTCCCCACACATCTGGGACATCAACCACCACAATGTCAATGTGGACCATCTTTTCAGGGTACTCCTTCAAGCGAACTTCAACATTCTCAACCACCCCATGTGTGGGTATGGCTTTAGATTCAAAACCACATACATTTCTGTAAGGCCATGAGACCTTCAAGCCCACTTGTCGCATGGCTTTGAGTGACATCATGTTGGCACCAACACTTGTATTTAACATGCAATTGTTGAGATTTTTGTTTTTCATTGTCAAAGTCATGAAGAAAGGAGGGTTTTCACCATATTGGACCCTGAAGTGATCATCTTGCAACATAATAAAGGGGTCCATAGGCTCATTTGATCCAGAAAAGAAAGAGTCAAATTGTTCCTTGATGGATGGGATATTGATTGCTTCCCTTAGGGGGACATTTACATGCATATTTGATAATGCCCCTTCGAAGTCAAAATTTAGGTCAACCTTTTCAGCCTTGGATGTCTTGGGAAGAAGCATTTCCAAGGGTGGGGGCTTTGCTTGATCAACAACTGGTTCTTTCAAATTCTTTCTTCTGTACACATGAAATTCTTGTTTCTTTAGATTTCCTCGTGATTCTTGATCCAAGTTGTTTATTACCGCCATCCTTGCTGATGTAGCTGCTTCTTTCAGAGCTTCTTGATGTTCTGAATCTATGATATTTATTTGAGGAAAATCCATGAAACACTCCATGTTGTTGACTTGTTGATGGCCATTATTGTAGGGGAACTCATGTTCCTAATGTGCTTCGCTGCATTCCAGGCACCAAGGATTTTCATCAACAACATTTGCAGGGGACAAAGTATTTGGAACTTCATGCTCATTCTTTGGTTTATAAAATTGGCCCCCTTTCTGGAATTGCCCTTTGTATGGGGCCCTGGGTGCCTGGGTCTGAGATCTTTCCAACTTGACGATCATGCTCATCATTTCCTCTTGATTCCTTATGATACCATCCATAAAGCTTATAGTTTGGCGATACTGGTACATAGATCTGAAGTAGGCTCCACATTGTGAACTATCTTTGGTTTAGTGTGTATTCTCCCCCTTGGGGTAGAAAAAGGGTCAACATTGGATGAAAGGAGGTTTCCCTCTAATTTAGTAGCGAGCTCTTGGGATTCTTGAATGCACTGGGGGTTTTTGTCTCTAAGAAGATACCCTAGTTGTCCATTGAAAGATCTGGTGTAAATATGGACGAGGTAGTCATGTTTCAGATGATGGCTTGCGGGAATTCTTTGCAATAAAGTCTCAAATCTGGTGTGGAACTCCCTAATAGACTCATTTTCATATTTAGCAAGGTTATTTAGTTGTGTGAGAAGCATATTAGGGTCTTCTTTGACACTCCATCTTTTGAGAAAGGCCTCTTCAAGTCTGTCCATAGTTTTGATGCTTCCGTTGGGAAGGCTTAGGTACCAATGCCTTGAGGCATCAGAAAGAGTAGCGGAGAACAACTTCATGACTAGATCTTCAACATCATCACTAATGGGGTGACGCTGAAAGAATGCCCAAAAGTTGCTCATATGCTTTTCGACACTGATTGCATTAGTATTGGTAAATTTAGGCAACCACTTCTCATACTTGGGTGGCATTTGCCTAGGGTAGCCAGGTATGGCTGACATCTCTAATGGCTTGAAAAGAGTAGATGACCATTGTCTTTGATTGTTGGTTGGGTTTGTTGTATTGGTCTGAGAGCTAGACATGATTCTTAAAGGAAGGCTCTTCCCGAAAAGTGATTTGACAGCAAGAGAGTTCAAGGGAGGCTTCCTTATAAAAGATAGAGGAGGATTATTGAATCTCCTCTTAGTTTGTGGAGTCACCAGATAGTTTACTTGAAACTACCAAAGAAAAAGGGGAAAAACACCCTAGTGGAGTCGCCATGTAAGCTTGTAAGAAAATGTCTCTGAGGCAAGGCTTACCGAAAAGATGTGTCCTTTGAGGAAAATTGACTCAGTGTTCCCCGACAACGGCGCAAAAATGTTATCTCACAGTTTGTAGCTAGGTCAAATGGCTATGAAGTAGAAGGACAAACTGGCATAACAAGAACCTATCCCACCCAATGTCACCACGATGGGGAGCTTCTTTCTCTTTAGGGAGGTTAGGCCCAGGGGAGACGTTCCCGGTGACCTGGAGTTTTGAAGAGGAAAAAGTTTAAAAGTCAAAGTAAAGTTCCCCCTTCACAGGTCACCACCAAAACAGATAGTCTCGGCTAAATAGTCAATAATGAAGTGTAGGCCCAAAGAAGAACACCTACCCGGAACAAAGCAACAACAAACCAATATACGAAAGCTATGATTCAATGGGTTATTACTTCATAAAACTATCTGATATCAATATATAAGCAATAATAACAGTAAATATTGATGAAGTCAATGTTTGTTAATACAACAATGAAATAATATCACTTCACCAATAAATATCAAGATGATGTAGCAATCAATGTATCCAATCAATCCTTCATTCAATAAATGCATTAAAACACCATCCAATTGCCTATAAAAGGAATATCGTTGCGTCAAGATGAAGTAACCAAGGGTGACATCAACCTTCTTAGGGTTAGTAGTTAGTTAGGGTTTCAATTTAGCAAATCTTTTGAGAGTTGTTTGATCACTTTCAGTTCAACGCTGGAGATCCAAGATCAGTGCCTAAGGGTCAATGGAGTCAATTTAGAAGAGGATGCAAGGGTTGAAGGAGGAATACTAAGGACTAGAGGGAAGGGTTCTGATGTGCTCCTATGGCAAGGCCTTAGAATCAAAACCCTAGGGGAGAGAGGCTCACTCCACTGTTGCTAAATAAAGGCCTTGTACTCTCTCCTCCTTCCTTAGGTTAACTTGGAAAAATGGCTAGCATAAAAGATAAATCAAGATTAGAGAGTGTAGTGAGGGAGAGTGTTGCTATAGTAAGGCTCTATCACCAAACCCTAGAAGTAGGATGGCCCTAGGTGTAGATAACCTAACCTAGGCCTAGGACGTCTCCTCCTTCTTGAATTTAGAAAGTACGGATAGCTCAGGGAGAAAAAGAAATAAGAGTGTAGCTATGGCTAGGCTCTTCCTTCCTTCTTCAATGGCTAAAAATTTCTCTTTTAGGGGACATGAAATAAGGACCTATTTGTGTTCTTGTCACCTAGGGTTTTTATCAGCAAATTATAAACATATGCAAGAATATAAGACTACAACCATTCAATCAAGAAGTTTTGCAGAAAAAACACTTACATATCACCATGAAATAACATGCAAACCCTATTTGTAAACCTTCTGATGTAGGAGCATCTCAAGCGAGCCAGCACAGAGACAACAGATAGCTGGAAAAGTGCCCAACACAAATTTTGAAATCACCTTGAAGTTATTGCGCGATATTAAATGAAGCCATTAAGAAGAAACACACTTGTGAAATGTAACGGGACCTTGAGCGATTTGCTCTCGTCCTTAGTAGGTAGAAGGCATTTATAGTAGTTAATGCAAGTAGATAGAATTGAATGTTAGATTAGACAGTTTTAGGGCGCAAGAGGGAAACGGGATATAGACACCCTCCTTGTGCATTTTAACATTATTATGAGAGCATGAAAAATTATTGAGAAGAGCATAGAGGAGAAGCAGAGAGTTGTGTAGCAGACTCCATGTACAGAAGTTCTGGATTAATACAAAGAAAGTTGTGATTCAGACTCATGGTGTTCATATATTCTCTGTGTATGCATCTTTGAATGTTATGCTCATGAATGTTTTACTCTTTCTGTCATGCAATTGCTTTTATGCTATGTATGAATGATTTCTTGTTGTATGTTTGAAATCTTAGAGGAAAGGGTAATGGAATGAGTTTCAATTGTTTCTCTATCTGAGCAAGGGTTCCTGCAAGGAGTGCAGTTGAATCGTCCACAAGGAGTACATTGAAAAAAGGTTCAGAGGTTTGTCTCTGAAAGCTCAGGAGGGATAGATTTTGTTCTCATTTCCATAGAGGTGCAGTCAGGCACAGGAGCCATGCAAGCAGTGTACAGGTTGAGTGAAGTCTCAGGGTTGTGAGCCCGAGCAAAGAATTTAGAAACTGTTGCTGCAGGCGTGCACAGAGTCGAAGGATCTCAACACTTGGAAGTGCTTGAAGGTTGCCACAAGGAGTGCGCGCAGGGATTTTCTGAAAGGTTCAGAGTTGTGGAAAGTTCAAAAGGGTTCAAAGTCTTCAAAGTGGTCGAAAGAAAGCGTAGCAACGTCGGACCGTAGAGGACGAGCTCATAGAGGAAGAGATGGACGGTCGGAATTCTCGGTGGAGAATCCTCAAAGTCCCGTGAGTCGTCAGATCTCACAGAGAAGCAGGGGAGTTACAACGAAAGCGTCAGAAGCTTCAAAGCTCAGGAGGGGTAGGATCGTAGATCCGAGCCATAAGCACCGTTGGATTTACACGTGGATACTTGTATCAGGTTTTCGTGGGTGGAAGTCCATTAAACCTTGCAACGGGAATCACGATATTCCGAAACGTGAAATCCCGAAGGCTAAGAGAACGGTGTGTGGGCCATGAAGGAGTCAGTGAGTGGACAAGTGGTATACTATTGACACAGAGTCAAACTCTGTTGACCATTTCAGAGTTTTGTGGAGTGAAATTCTGAATTCATTACATCAGGATTCACGATATTGCGAAGTCCGAAGTCCCGATGGAGTAAAGGGGCGTTGAAGAGTCAAGTTAGCAAGCACATCAAAATTTCAGAAAATCAGGTTTTGGGAATCGCAGGAACAAGTTACTCGACACCGCGACCGCCAAAATCGTGATAAGGAAAATCCTGAAAAGGAAAGAGGAAAGGTCAGCGTTGACTGTTTCAGGTTTCGAAGATTCGAGAGACCAACGCTCGACCACTGGATTCACGAAGGTGCGAAGTCCGATCTCCCAAGTGCAAAGAGGGGATCCAATGAAAGTTTTTTGTGGGTGCAGATTTCCCGATAGGAAAATAGAAGAGCCGGTTTAGAGTTCTTCGAGCTGGTGGAGAAGGAAAGATCCTGTGTTGACATGGACCTTTCGGCCTGCGGGTTGTGGAGGAGCGTGCATTGACATCATTTCTGGTATCAGAGCCCAGAAATGTTCTTTGCTTTCTTTAGCAGAGAAAAAGAGAAGAATTCACTATGCCGCCAAGGAGAAGGGACATGAAAACACCCGATCCACCAGAGGAGAGGGAAATGCCGAGAAGAAGAGGTAGGCAGATGACAGATCCAACCATGGAGAGACATATGCATGATCTACGAGCTAGACTCGAAGACATGGAGATAGCACAAAGACGCACAGTTAGTGCTGGGGATCTCAGTGATTCTGAGAGTGAAAGTGAAGCTGAACATGAAGAAGAAGTTGCATCTGAAGATGCAGCAAATGAACGGTTGATCAGAGCTATTGCAAGAATGGGTGCAAGAGCGAAAATGGACATTCCAGTTTATGAGGGAAACTTGGATGCAGAGGAGCTTCTAGACTGGATTAGAGCTCTAGACACATACTTTGACTATGAAGATGTCGAAGAGGACAAGAAAGTCAAGCATGCTGTCACAAAATTGAAGGGACATGCAACATTGTGGTGGGATGAACTACAAGCTGACAGATGTTACAAGGGCAAGCAGAAGATCAAGAGCTGGGATAGAATGATCGCGAAGATGAAGGCGAAATTCATCCCCAGAGATTATCAAATTACTCTGTTCAGGAGAATGTAGAATCCGAGATAGAAGTTGATGACAGTGAAAGAATACACTGAAGAATTCTATAAGCTGAACATCAGGGCAGGTCATCGGGAGAGCGATGATGAAAAAGTTTCCAGATACCTGAATGGTCTAAGATACAACATTCAGGATGAGATGAGCATGGTAACCATCTGAACGGTGGAAGATGCTTATCAGATGGTTTTGAAAGCTGAAGAGAAGCTGAGCCAAAAGCAGGGTCAAAGAGGCCTAGGCAGAAATCATCCCAGAGGCAAATCAGTTGCCCAAGACAAATATCAGAAGCCCAAAGAAGATTGGAAGAAGCCTCAGACTCAAACTGAAAGAGGTGGAACCTCACAAAGAGGAAAACATACTGAGAAGAGAGGAGATTATGCTGATAATAATATATTTCCTCGTACTAGAGCCAGAGGAAGAGGAAGAGGTGGAGTAATAAAATGCTTCATGTGTGGAAAGAATGGGCACAAGTCTTACGAGTGTCCAGATAAAAAGAAGGAAAGTGGAGAAGCTCACATCACCAAAGCACAGAGGCGAGATGTTGAGGCAGAAGACGCTGAAGGCAAAAGATCACTGATGATGCGAAAAGTTCTTTTGACACTGGAGAAGGAGGTGGAGAGTTCAGTCCAAAGGACGAGACTTTTCAGGACTACTTGCAATACCAAGGACAGGGTATGCAAGGTCATTGTGGACAGTGGTAGCACAAATAATCTCGTTTCTACAGAGATGGTAGAGAAGCTGGAGCTGGAGACGATTGATCATCCAAGCCCATACAGAGTTTTGTGGCTACAAGAAGGACATCAGGTAACTGTCACTAAACAGTGTTTAGTTGAATTTAAGATAGGAGGATATAATGATAAGATATTATGTGATGTTATTCCTATGGATGTTTGTCATCTATTGCTGGGGAGACCATGGAAATATGACAGGAATGTGATTCATGATGGGAGAATGAACACATACACCCTAGAGAAAAATGGGAGGACTCACATGTTTCTTCCAATCAAGGATAAGGAGGTAAAAATGGAAGTAAGAAACACTTTACTTCTCATGAGTGGGAAGGAACTTCTTACAGAGGTCAAGAAGAAGGAAGAACCGCAATTGATTGTGGTCAGAAAGCCTAGAATTTTTTTGACTAGCACAAGGGTGGATGATTTACCAGAAGAAGTTTAGGAACTGTTGGAAGAGTTTGCTGATATAGTAGTGGACAAACTACCTCGTTCGTTGCCACAGATCAAAAGTGTGAGTCATCATATTGATCTCATACCAGGAGCTAGTTTTCCAAACAAAGCCGCGTACAGATTGATGCCGTAAGAGAATGAAGAGGTTAAAAGGCAAGTCCAGGAGTTGTTGGACAAAGGGTTGGTCAGGGAAAGCTTGAGTCCGTGTGATGTTTCAACAGTACTCAGTCCGAAGAAAGACGGAGGCTGAAGAATGTGTACTGAATCGAGGGCGATTAACAAGATAACCATCGGGTACATATTTCCAATGCCGAGGATGGATGATCTGATGGATTGCTTGAGTGGAGCAAAGTATTTTTCAAAGATTGATTTGAAAAGCGGTTATCATCAAATCCGCATGAGAGAAGGTGATGAGTGGAAGACAGCCTTCAAAACCAATGAAGGGTTGTATGAATGGCTTGTTATGTTGTTTGGCTTAACAAATGCGCCAAGTACATTCATGAGGTTGATGAACAAAGTCCTAAGGGATTTCATCGTAAAATTTGTTATCGTATATCTTGATGATATATTGATTTTCAGTAAAACAGTGGCAGAGCATCTAAAGCATTTGGCTACAGTAATGCAGATATTACAGCAAGAGAAGTTGTTGATAAACATGAAGAAATCCTCATTCATGAAGACATAGCTCATTTACTTGGGATTTTTTATTTCTGCAGATGAGTTGAGGATGGATCCATATAAGGTGGAGGTAATCAAGAATTGGCCATCACCGAAGAATGTTTTTGAGGTGAGAAGTTTTCACGGACTAGCTAGTTTCTACCGAAAGTTCATCAGGAATTTCAGTGGAATTAGTGCAGGGATGATGGATACAGTGAATAAAAGACACAAGTCTTTTCACTGGATAGAAGAGGCTGAGAAAAGTTTTAATCTGTTAAAGAGGAAGATTATGGAACAACCAATTATGGTGTTGTCAGATTTCCAAAAGACATTTCAAGTGAAATGCGATGCAAGTGGATTTGCAATAGGGGCAGTCTTGAGTCAGGAAGACAGGCCGATAGCATACTTCAGGGAGAAGATGAATGAAGCGAAAGTGAAATACTCCACTTATGATAAGGATTTCTATGCTATTATCCAGACATTGAAGAAATGGAGACATTACTTGATCTTGAAGAAGTTTGCATTGTACAGTGACAATCATGCATTGCAATTTGTGATTCAACAGGAAAAGTTGAATAAGAGACATGTCAAATGGGTGGAATATATGCAAAATTTCACTTTTGTAATTAAACATATTTTGGGTACTGCTAACAAAGTTACTGATGCTTTGAGCAGGAAGTGTTTGTTGTTGCAGTAGTTCAAATTCAAAACGTTGGGTTTTGATGATCTCAGGAACATGTACGCTGATGATCATGATTTTAAGGAGGCGTATGAAGAAGATGAGAATCCAATTCTCAGGGATAGAAGCCAATGGGTAGAGTACATGATCCAGGAAGGATTACTGTTTATAGGTAATCAATTGTGTATTCCAAAATGTTCCATGAGGGAGAATCTGTTGAAGGATAAACACAATGGAGGATTGGCAGGGCACTTTGGTCACTACAAGACGTTCGCAAAATTGAATGAGTCATATTTTTGGCTGGGAATGCGAGCAGATGTCAAGCGATTCGTGGATAGATGCAAAATTTGTCAGCATTCGAAGGGTAGGAAGCAGAATGCGGGGTTCTATCAACCATTGCCCATACCATAAAGGCCGTGGGATGCAATTAGCATGAATTTTGTATTGGGGTTTCCAAGAACACAAAGAGGTTTTGATTCAATATTTGTGGTGGTGGATAGATTTTCCAAGATGGCACACTTCATTCCATGTCAGAAGACTAGTGACGCAACTCACATTGCGAATCTATTTTTCAAGGAAGTCATTCGACTTCATGGCTTACCGAGAAGCATAGTTTCGGACCGAGACACCAAGTTCATAGGGAACTTTTGGAGGACCTTATGGAAGAAACTGGGAACTAACTTGTCATTTAGTTCGGCTTATCATCCTCAGATGGATGGACAGACAGAGGTGGTGAATAGAAGTCTGGGAGACTTGCTGAGAAGCTTGGTGACAGAACACCATAGCCAGTGGGACAAGATATTACCACAAGCAGAGTTTTCTTATAACGACTCAGTTAACAGAAGCACAGGGTAGAGTCCGTTTCAGATTGTCTATGGTGTTAGTACTCTGTGATTTTCCCAAGGCTACGGGGGAAGTCACAGAGGCAAACTTGAACCACTTGGAGTCTTGGATCTAGCCCTCCAAGACTCAGAGAGGGATATCTCTTTCTGAATTAACTTGGTATGGAATAGGACAGATGTTAGGCTAGCTGAAAAAGTATGGGGTTTTTTACTTTTAACGATTAGTTTGGGATAGCAAGGAGGGCCATTGGGCAAATGGGGTCTGCGCTTAGAAATGTGATTGATTTCTCAGATCTGGAGAAAGTTCTTACACAGGGCAAGGTAGCAGAAATACTGGATCGAATTAAGTTTTGACGGTGTCGATTTGAGGAAGAAATAGGGGAGGAAAAAGCCTAGCAAAGGAGAAGCTAAGAATTCCTTAACTGAGCACTTTAGATGAATAACATAAAGATTATCAAAAGGACAGATGCAGAGTATTTGCCAATAAATTCTTCTCTGTTTACTATCTTCTGACAATAAGAAATTGAAAACAAACGAAATGATAACAGGAAAACAATTAACAAAGAAGGGAAATGCCACCGACACATCTGCACATGAATCCTGTGAAAAGCATGTCCTTTACTGATCATTCTTTTAATGATTACAGAGAGAAGTTTTCTGGCCAAGCACAACCCTCAGCTCCAACAAAGAAAATTAAAAATTCAGGTCGAAACCTCTCACATAGGTCGAAACCCTCTCCTCTCAGCCCAGTCCAACCCCCTCTTTGTTTTTTACATCTGCATAAATAATAAAAAATCGCTCAGTCTTCAAAAGATTCAGGTTTTAACTCTGCTTTCTAAAAATAGAAAAGCAGTTACAATGATTGACACCTGTAGCTGATGGTCTCCCATTACCAAGTTTTTGTTTAAACAATATACATATTTTTCTAGTTTTTTGGAAAGAAAATCAAATCAAATCGTATAAAAATCGACTGAGATAGAGTGGTTGGAATAGGTGTCTCAAATTGTTGAGTTTGCTGATCAATATTGCTTGAAATCTAGAATTTATTTGACTCATGCTGCCTTGAAAACAAGAACTGATTATCATCTGTTGAAACTGCTTGCTGGAAATTTGGGACTAAATTAAGTCTTCCACACATCGATCTTATGCCACCTCGAGTGTTAGAGTTAAATCCCTCCACAATTCCGTTTGCTCCTAAATGTCCCTCGATCTTCTCCTATTCCTGCACATTGACACGTCTTCAGACTAGGGGAGACAACCCACACCTAGTTAGGAGGAAAAATGGATCTGAGGCGGGTTTAACTAGCATAGAAATAGCGACGATTTGGGCTTCTGGTAAGATAGAGGTGACAGATGGAGTCTTAACAGCACACAATAGAAAACTCAGGCTTGATTCCTCACAGGAACTCTCCTTGTTTGTTGCCTCTTCAGATTTATGCCCATCTAGTGCATTTCCTGAATTTGACTGGTGGGTTACCTCAGCAGACTCTTTTGAGTCGTTTCCCTCACCCGATGCTTCTTCAAATGGCTTCTTTAAAGTAAAAGAAACAATTAAACCCTTTGGATAGCTGTTATCCTCCAAAACTGAATCTCCCCAACTATCATTCTGCCACTGGTTTCCTGTGGGAACATTTTTATCATGTTTATGCCCAGTAGGACCACAACCATTGTTAATTTATTCTAGCAAAGCTCTCCTTTCAGCATCAAAATCCTTCTTTGGCTTCATCTCCAAATCTGTGCCATCATAGACCAAATTCAATTTAGAAATGGCATTGGCCTCTTCCTCTGAGGAGAACTTCAATAAGAGCAGAACCACAGAGGGCCTTGATAG
>ML797678.1:121810-145516 GCA_009831015.1 Picea engelmannii
TGAGATGACTGCTTGACTTCCCACTACTGATGACATTCATGAGAAGAAAACACAACTGAGTATTGATATATGCCAAAAGGTACAAAGTATTTCGATGAAGTGAGCCCGAGGCTATCTTTGGAGTTTGGTGTTGGCACTGGCTTGTGTGTTTGCTGTTGGTTTGTGAAATGGTTTAACTCTTGGTGTTGAGTGCTTGGAGATTGGCCCTCAGCCAATATAACTTTTTGGAAAATAATTCTTTAACAATTTATATTTTGGATAAACGAGACAAAAACTCTGCATAAAGGCCGAGGGGCCAATTTTGCTAAAAAGGACCAAATTTTGGCGAACAAACCAAATTTGTATTTGCCCACAAGAATTAAACTTTGCCATTTCTAATCAATTCACAACCTTTTTGCTAAAAAAAAACCACCGAAACTCGCTTGAAAATATCGCACGCGGGGACTCATCTTATCCTTGGTCAGTGTCAAGTGCTTTCTGCTGCCTTCACTTATGCATCGTGAGAAAAAGCATAACGCCTGAAATAGATAGATATTATTCAGGAAACTGATTCCCCTATTATATAGGGTTCTAACATAGGCTCCACCTAGGGAATATAGCTCCGAAGGAGATGTCTAGAACTGTTGAACTCTGAATTTCGCCGACCAGTTGATCATTGGGCTGCCCTCAGACTGTAAACTGAAAATAAAACCATGAAGAGACGAAAAGAAAAGATGCTCATCCTATTGATCTTATTGGCACATTCCTACCTACCCTACTTTGCTAACAGTTACTGCTTCAATCAGGTAATGAAAAAGTGTCAATGAAGCCAACCCAGCAGTTGATCCCATGATTGGGTTTCCTCATCGTGCTTGATGAAAATCAAAACTGAAATATGTAATGGCAACTGGTGATGGCTCGGGTCCTTGCAGAAAAAACATGATTGAACAGTTATACTAAAAAGGAGCTCCATATAATTTGCAACTGGGTCAATAAATATATGATCTATTTGTTGATTCTCTGGGTATTCATTTAGCATTTTAACATGGATAAGTTTCCCATTCGTGTCCTCAATATCAGACCATGACTACAACTGTTCAATTTCAGACTTATGCTTGCAAACAACATATTCATCAATCAGAAAATTGAAAGATGATACAATATCTTTTGGTTTTGGAGACGTAAGTTTCTCATAAAATTGTTTTGGATGTTGGAAACTATAAGACTGAATCTGAGTATTCAAAATCTCAATATCCTTTTCAAGTCTTTCAGCAAACAGCTCGAGAAAACAAATTTTAATTTCATGAGATTTTTTTTTCGATTTCCAACAATGAAACAAGGCTATTAATGAAACTTCATCAATTTGAAAATATGCTAACTCACCCCTGCATTCTTCTATGCCTTCACAAGATATAGGATTTTCCACATACCCTGTCATCTTGAAGCATCATCAAGGCTTTGAAATCTGGATTCTTCAACAGTGAAGTCGCTTGTGAACTTTGAAGCTCGGGATCTTGAACAATGGAGTCACCTGGTGAATGGTACAACCTTCCTGTGTTTGGCTTCTGTTCACCATCAGAAGCCAAATCTGAACTTGAAGTGCACCTCTGGGGAAGTTCCCCAGTGGAGTCGCCAAAAATGTTAGCGCTATGTGATTTTCCCAAGGCTGCGGGGGCAGTCATAGAGGCAACCTCGAACCACTTGGAGTCTTGGATCTATCCCTCCAAGACTCAGAGAGGGATCTCTCTTTCTGAGTTAACTTGGTATGGAATAGGACAGATGTTAGGCTAGCTGAAAAAGTATGGGGTTTTTGATTTTTAATGGTTAGTTTGGGACAACAAGGAGGGCCATTGGGAAAATGGGGTTTGCGCTTAGAAATGTGATTGATTTCTCAGATTTGGAGAAAGTTATTACACAGGGCAAGGTAGCGGAAATACTGGATCGAATTAAGTTTTGATGGTGTCGATTTGAGGAAGAAATAGGGGAGGAAAAAGCCTAGAAAAGGAGCAGCTAAGAATTCCTTAACTGAGCTCTTTAGATGAATAACATAAAGATTATCAAAAGGACAGATGCAGAGTATTTTCCAATAAATTCTGCTATGTTTACTATCTTCTGACAATAAGAAATTGAAAACAAACGAAATGATAACATGAAAACAATTAACAAAGAAGGGAAACGCCACCAACACATCCGCACAGGAATCCTGTGAAAAACATGTCCTTTACTGATCAGTCTTTTAATGATTACAGAGAGAAGTTTTCTGGCCAAGCACAACCCTCAGCTCCAGCAAAGAAAATTAAAAATTCAGGTCGAAACCTCTCACACAGGTCGAAACCCTCTCCTCTCAGCCCAGTCCAACCCCCTCTTTGTTTTTTACATCTGCATAAATAATAAAAAATCTCTCAGTCTTAAAAAGATTCAGGTTTTAACTCTGCTTTCTAAAAATAGAAAAGCAGTTACAATGATTGACACCTGTAGCTGATGGTCTCCCATTACCAAGTTTTTGTTTAAACAATATACACATTTTTCTAGTTTTTTGGAAAGAAAATCAAATCAAATCGTATAAAAATCGACTGAGACAGAGTGTTTGGAATAGGTGTCTCGAATTGCTGAGTTTGCTGATCAATCTTGCTTGAAATCTGGAATTTATTTGACTCATGCTACCTTGAAAACAGGAACTGTTTATCATCTGTTGAAACTGCTTGCTGGAAATTTGGGACTAAATTAAGTCTTCCACACATCGATCTTATTCCATCTCGGGTGTTGGAGTTAAATCCCTCCACAATTCTGTTTGTTCCTAAATGTCCCTCGATCTGCTCCTATTACTGCACATTGACACGTCTTCAGACTAGAGGAAACAACCCACACCTAATTAGGAGGAAAAATGGATCTGAGGCGGGTTTAACTGGCATAGAAATAACGACGATTTGGGCCTTTGGTAAGATAGAGGTGATAGATGGAGTCTTAACAACACACAACAAAAAACTCGGGCTTGATTCCTCACAGGAACTCTTCGTGTTTGTTGCCTCTTCAAATTTATGCCCATCCAGTGCATTTCCTGAATTTGACTGGCGGGTTACCTCAACAGACTCTTTTGAGTCATTTCCCTCACCTGATGCTTCTTCAGATGGCTTCTTTAAACTAAAAGAAATAATTAAACCCTTTGGATAGCTGTTATCCTCCAAAACCGAATCTCCCCAACTATCATTCTGCCACTGGTTTCCCGTGGGAACATTTTTATCTTGTTTATGCCCAGTAGGACCACAACCATTATTAATTTCTTCTAGAAAATCTCTCCTTTCAGCATCAAAATCCTTCTTTGGCTTCATCTCCAAATCTGCACCATCATAGACCAAATTCAATTTAGAAATGACATTGGCCTCTTCCTCTGAGGAGAACTTCAATAAGAGAAGAACCACATAGGGCCTTAACAACTAGAACACGACGGGGCAGACGCACACTATTAACATTTCCATGTTGGTTGAAAAATGCTTCAACATATTCAAGTTTCACATCATGGGGTAAAGGAGCTGCAGCAATAGCCCTCAAATCTACTTGTTTTGGAAATTCCTCAGGCTTCAAATTTTTTTTAACACGCCCAACTCTCTTCCTATCTTCTGAGAGACGGAGAGTAGAAGATGAATTGCGAATGACTTCTGCAACTGCATCAACAGTTTCCTTCTGATCTGAAAGAACTATCTTCATTGCAGAATTGGTTGATGTACTGAATACCGCCATATTGTCCTTCTGTATAAATTCTCTAATGTTTTGAACTAATTGATTCTCGAAGTCATAGTTTTCTTGATGAACATCCTTGTAACCATACCTCACTATGCACCTGAACATCCAGTATTCCTTCGGACCTATTCTGCTTATCAGGTAACATTCTTCGGATGGGACATACAGAACTTGAATTGTTTTGATGCACATAGACACAAGCACCCTGCGAAAGGCTGGTAAATTTGTAACAAAATGACCAAAGATGGAAGGCACTCCTATTACTAGATCAATGTAAATAAGCCCAATTCCAGGCACACACACCATCCCAAGACTCGACCCTAAACTTAATATCCTTTTCATTGAAACCTTGTTCTGGGAATCAAAATCATACTTCTTTGACGTTCCATAATGCCAAACATACATGACTTCCATAAAGATTAAGGAGAGTACCAAAGGAACCCATCCCCCTTCAATAACTTTGATCAGACATGTTGATATATACAAGAGTTGAATAGATCCAAAAATTACCAAAAAGGAAAAAGCTACAAGAATATTCTTCTGCCATACAATGATGATCACCAAAGACATCAAGCAAGTCGTAACAAACATCACAGTAATAACAGATAATCCATAGGCATGGGCGATCATATTCGTAACTCGGAAACCAATGGTAACTGCAAGGCATAGACACATGAGAATCCAATTTACTTCTGGAATGTATATTTGCCCATATATTTGATTGGAGGTGTGAACAATCTTCACTCGAGGAAAACAACTGAGTGTTGAGCATTGACTGATAATGGAGAAAGTTGTTGAGATGATTGCCTGACTTCCCACTACTAATGACATTCATGAGAAGAAAACACAACTGAGTATTGATATATGCCAAAGGGTACAAAGCATTCCGATGAAGTGAGCCCGAGGCTATCTTTGGAGTTTGGTGCTGGCATTGGCTTGTGTGTTTTCTGTTGCTTTGTGAAATGGTTTAACTCTCGGTGTTGAGTTCTTGGAGATTGGCCCTCGGCCAATATAACTTTTTGGAAAATAATTATTCAACAATTTATATTTTGGATAAACGAGAAAAAAACTCTGCATAAAGGCCGAGGGGCCAATTTTGCTAAAAATGACCAAATTTTGGTGAACAAACCAAATTTGTGTTTTCCCACAAGAATTAAACTTTGCCATTTCAAATCAATTCACCACCTTTTTGCTAAAAAAAAAACACCGAAACTCGCTTGAAAAGCTCGCGCGTGGGGACTCATCTTATGCTTGGTCAGTGTCGAGCGCTTTCTGTCGCCTTCACTTATGCGTCGTGAGCAAAAACATAATGCCTGAAATAGATAGATATTATTCAGGAAAATGATTCCCCTATTATATAGGGTTCTAACATATGGCGTGCAACCGAGAGGAATTTCTGAATTAAGAGATTCAGAACAGATTTCAACTAGGAGTGATAGTGCAGAAGATTTCGCAGAGGCGATGAAGAAAATTCATAGCCAGGTGAAGGAACATTTGCAGAATTCAAACCAGGAGTATAAACGCAAGGCAGATCAACACAGAAGACAACTTCAATTTAAGGTTGTTGACTTGATTCTGGCACATTTGAGAAAATAAAGGTTTTCGAAAGGAACATATAATAAGATGAAGATGAAGAAAATTGGACCATGTAGGGTCTTGAAGAAATTTGGGGTGAATACTTACGAGATTGAATTACCCGATGGGATCGGAATTTCTCCGATATTCAATATCTCATATTTGTACCCATATAAAGCTGAGGAAGCAGGGACAGGAAATGAGCAGCCAGTGATCCAGTGGACAAAGTAGATGCTAGTTGCATATAATCCACAGATGGAGCGCATACTGGACAAGAGGGTCAGTAAAAGGACCAAGTGAAAGCAATACTTAGAATATTTGGTCAAGTGGAAGGGCCATCCAGTTGAAGATGCCAGCTGGGAGAATGAGGCGGAGATACAGAGGCATGGACGGACCGTGCGTGAGCTCATGGAGAGGAGCCCATGAAAAAATTCAAGCGAGGGAGTATGATGCAGGAGCATCTCAAGCGAGCCAACGCGGAGACAACAAACAGCTGGAAAATAACCCATCACAAATTTTGAAATCACCTTGAAGTTATTGTGCGATCTTAAATGAATCCATTAAGAAGAAGCGCACTTGTAAAATGTAACGGGACCTTGAGCGATTTTCTCTCGTCCTTAGTAGGTAGAAGGCATTTATAGTAGTTAATGCAAGTAGATAGAATTGAATGTTAGATTAGACAGTTTTAGGGCACAAGAGGGAAACATGATATAGACACCCTCCTTGTGCATTGTAACATTATTATGAGAGCATGAAAAATTATTGAAAAGAGCATAGAGGAGAAGCAGAGAGCTGTGTAGCAGACTCCGTGTACAGAAGTTCTGGATTAATACAAAGAATGTTGTGATTCAGACTCATGGTGTTCATATATTCTTTGTGTATGCATCTTTGAATGTTATGCTCATGAATTTTTTACTATTTTTGTCATGCAATTGCTTTTATGCTATGTATGAATGATTTCTTGTTGTATGTTTGAAATCTGAGAGGAAAGGGTAATGGAATGAGTTTCAATTGTTTCTCTATCTGAGCAAGAGTTCCTGCAAGCAGTGCAGTTGAATCGTCCGCAAGGAGTGCGTTGACAAAAGGTTCAGAGGTTTGTCTCTGAAAGCTCAGGAGGGATAGCTTTTGTTCTCATTTCCACAGAGGTGCAGTTAGGAACATGAGCCATGCAAGGAGTGTACAGGCTGAGTGAAATCTCAGGGTTGTGAGTCCGAGCAAATAATTTAGAGACTGTTGCTGCAGGCGTGCGTAGAGTTGAAGGATCTCAACACTTGGAAGTGCTTGAAGGTTTCCGCAAGGAGTGTGTGCAGGGATTTTTTGAAAGGTTTAAATTCATGGAAAGTTCAAAAGGGTTCGAAGTCTTCGAAGTGGTTGAAATAAAGCGTAGCAACGTCGGACCACAGAGGATGAGCTCTCAGAGGAAGAGACGGACGGTCGGAATTCTCGGTGGAGAATCCGCGAAGTCCCGTGAGTTTTCAGATCTCACAGAGAAGCAGGGGAGTTACGGTGGAAGCGTCGGAAGGTTCAAAGCTCAGGATGGGTAGGACCGTAGATCCGAGCCATAAGGGCCGTTGGATTTACACGTGGATACTTGTATCGGGTTTTCATGGGTGGAAGTACCGTAAACCTTGCAACGGGAATCACGATATTTCGAAACGCGAAATCCCGAAGGCCAAGAGAACGGTGTGTGGGCCACACAGGAGTCAGTGAGTGGAGAGGTGGCATACTATTGACACAGAGTCAAACTCCGTTGACCGTTTCGGAGTTTCGTGGAGTGAAATTCTGAATTCATTACATTAGGATTCACGATATTGCGAAATCCGAAGTCCCGATGGAGTGAAGGGGCATTGAAGAGTCAAGTTAGCAAGCGCATCGGAATTTTGGAAAATTGGGTTTCGGGAATCGTAGGAACAAGTTACTCGACACCGTGACCGCCAAAATTGTGATAAGGAAAATCCTAAAAAGGAAAGAGGAAAGGTCAGCGTTGACTGTTTCGGGTTTGGGAGATTCGAGAGACCAACGCTCGACCACCGGATTCGCGAAGGTGCGAAGTCCGATCTCCCAAGTGCAAAGAGGGGATCCAGTGAAAGTTTGTTTTGGGCGCATATTTACTGATAGGGAAATAGAAGAGCCAGTTTAGAGTTCTTCGGGTCGGTGGAGAAGGAAAGATATTTTGTTGACCTGGACCTTTCGGCCTGCGGATTGTGGAGGAGCGTGCGTTGACATCACCTTCCTTCAAGAGAAATGCCAAAAATGCCAAGAAATTCCTTCCTTCAACAAGTGTGCCTCACTAAACCAGTAAAATTACCCAAGTAGGGTGCAAAAATCAGACCTCACTAATGAGTGAGTGATGTGTTATGTTAAAATTAGGCTAAAACTCCTCAATATATATTGTATCAATGACCTTAATTAATTTTAGGTCATAAAAAATGGCCGACAAGACCACAATACTATTTTAAAATTAAATTGTCAAATTAAAACCCTAACTGAGCTGTAAAAAGGTAAAAGCCCCTTCAAGGGAGGCTCTATCCCCTTTTAGGGCAGATGAGACATCTAGGAGCAAAACGTTAGCCCCCTAGGGGCCTCTCCAACATGCCACACGTGCCACTTCTTCCCAGTATGCCTCCATGAATATCCATGAAGTTGGATGACATCATGGTGAGGATGGGGGCATCCAGATCCTTTCAAGGTCAAGGTTCCACTGAAAAGGGGTCATTCCCCCTAGGCCGGGCTTCGCTAAAGTGCCTCTGATGGAACGTCCTCTTCTTCTCCGATGCAAGACCCTAATCAACCACTCTCCTATCTCTTCCCCCTGATGGGGTCTCAACATCCATATGGTGGGATCTTCATCCCCATGGAGGTCCGAACTGATCATCTTCCCATGTGTATAGGTCCAAATGGTACCTGTCTGTTGGGCATGATCCTGCACATCAGAAGCCACGCCCTCCATGGGCTCATTAGTCACTGAGATTATAGCAATGTTAATCACGTTTCATCATCAATATTATCAAATATATGCATAAGACCCTATTACATTAGTCAATATCTCAAAGACATTACAAAAACCTACAATACAAGACTAAAGAAAAAGACAAGACATCCTATTGGGCTAGTATCCATAAGAAAAGGGAAGTTTCTAGGAAGGTTTCATCCAAGCCATGTAAGTGAGGTGATGTGGCTAGGGGATGTCCATACATGTGGGTGAAGTGACAGCCAGGGATGCATGATATTATTTGTGGGTGCCTTTGTAGAAGGTGTGTTGTAGCTGTCATGGATGCAATTTTTCCAAGCCCGTTCTTGCCTTTATTCTTTTCTTTTCTTTTCTTTTTCTTCTTCTTTTTCTTTTTATTCAAGGGATAACCAAAGGAAAATTCCTTGGCATGGTGACCAGAGCTGACAGTGTTACCCACAAGTACTTTCACATAGATGATAAGGTTGGCTCGTGATGAGACCCTCTTTCCCTTGGCCATGCAACCAAAGGTCACTTCTTTGGCGTGGTAACCAGATAGTGGCAATGTCATACTGTTAGGTACCCATGAACCTAATAGGTTGGCTCGTGATGAGACCGCCTATCCTCTTGACTAGGTCTTGTTTATATTTTCTGGGTCCCTCTTGTTTCTTACTGAGAGGATTTTTATTGCCTTCTTGGGGATCCCTGGGCGAAGCATCTCGAGGTTTTATTTTCAGGATTTTATCTTTTACTAGCTGCTTTTACCTTCTAGGCCTTTAGCGCCTTCTTCCCACAAGATAAGGTGCAATCCTAAAAACAGGTCAACCCAATGCCCGGACAAGGGGAATGGGACAAGTGAGCGGGAGATAAGATGAAATAATGGTGCTATGAGGGGAGCGGACGATGGATTTTCATAAATCCCCCAGTGGAAAACCTAGAACAATGGGCATAGGCTTGCTAGGATACCCCATGAATATCCCAGATCATGGTCAAGTGGGCTAATGTAATATCCAAGCGGTTGTTAGAGATAAAAGGAATCATATGCATATATTCAAAGGTTTTAATGATCAAAAGTGACACATACCATGATACCTGGGCCAATTATCTCATGGAGCAAGAACCCCGTCCGATACAATACCAAGCCGAAGGTGATGGATGTTGCTGTTGCTGACAAGACGAATCTAATGAGAGAAGAAACGGATGGGCCCTCCAAGGCTATGCTCGGGTCAATCCTTCTCTCGGTATTCTATGTCTAGGAACTATGGGCCTCGAGACATGATCTCTTGTTTATCCCTAAAAATCAAGGATAACAATACCTACATGGTACAGTTGGATATGGGCTCAGATATGTCTCAGGTGGTGAAGTGAAACTGCAAGGATATACAGACTATGACTAGGCAGGGAGTGTAATAGATAGAAAGAGCACCTCAAGGTGTTGCTTCAGCCTAGAATCAACTATGATATCTTGGCTCAATAGGAAGTAGACATATGTAGCACTCAATACATCATAGGGATATTATATCACAACCAATTTTGCAAGTCATGAAGCAGTATGGCTTCAAAAACTACTTGCAGGATTATTTGATCAATAGCTAGAGATGGCCATGATACATTATGATAACCAAAGTTATGTCAAGATTTCAGATTATCCAGTATTTCATGACAGTTCGAAGCATATTCAGATCAAATACTAATTCATCCAAGACATGGTACAGAAGAGAGCAATGAATCTCCAATACATATCTACAGATGAGCAGATTACAGATATTCTCACCAAACCTATGTCAAAGGAAAAGTTTGAATACTTCATGGACAAGCTTGGCGTGATGAAAATTTTTTCCCTCAATGAGAGGGAGTGTTTATCCTTTGGGTAGCATTGAGAATACATTCTCCTCTGATGGCCATGTGACTTGGCTAAGGAGAATGGCCCAGGAAAAGTTTTTGTCCTTGATCATGTAACATGAAAAGGATTGACAAAGACTTGAGGTGATGATGTTTCTCTGGATGGTAGTATTGGGCATATATTCTCCTCCAATTTCTACGTGAATTGGCTAAGGAGAATGACCCAAGCATTGTTTTTATCCTTGATCATGTGACTTGACAAGGGTTGATGGATACTCGAAGTACATAAGCATCGGATATATATTCTCCTCTGATGGCCATGTGACTTGGCTAAGGATAATGGTCTATGATGTTGATGTTCTCCATGTATTATCATCGAGAATACATTCTCCTCCAATGTCCATGTGACTTGGAAAAGCATAATGGCCAAGGGTGTTGATGTTCTCCATGTATTAGCATTGAGCATACATTCTCCTTCGACAACCATGTGACCTGGATAAGGAGAATTGCCTAGGTGTGGTCTCTATCCTTGATCATGTGAATTGAAAAGAATCATTGGGGACCCGAGGTGCTATGTGTGAGAAGTATAAATCAATTAGGTGCTATACCAACCCAAAAAATAGCATGAGGTGTGGGTCAAAGTGATTATACCAAAACAACTAGTGAGCGTCCTATTGTAACTCACTAACTGGAAGGAACACCTTTTGGCACTACTTCCATGCCTACCCTCTGATACAAGCATACATGCCTACCCTTTTTCCACTACACACATACATGACTACCTTTTGACCACTACAAGTAGGCATGCCTAACCTCTAGCCAATACAAGTAGACATGCCTACCTTCTAGTGCACTACAAGCAAACATTCCTACCAGGAATACCAGGGGAAAACTACTTGGCTAGTATGGTAGGTGGCCAAGCTAGGCATACCCACCACCTACTCAGCAAGTCAATTCCCTTCACTCACCTACCAGGCTACGTGGGTATATGGGGGGGCACTACTATTAGACATGGATGTTGGGGGTTTCTATATCATACCACTACTTTCTTAAATAAAGGTGTCGTACCCCTCTCTTACTTACATTATTTCCTCCCTCTCTTACTTACGCTAATATTAGGTTGAATCTTATCTACTCGATCAAATGCTACTCACAATTGATCCTTGATACATGGTCGCTCCAAAATAAGAAAGTAAGTCCCTTCCCACTTCCCCCCCTCCATCCCTTCGATAGGAACTATTCACACAGGAAGGGGGTTTCCCTTTATTTACTCCACTTCATTACTCCATATAACCCGTAGCCAAGCAAGAAATCTAGATATATCTAGGCCCGCATTACGGATTTTCCACCCAATCCTTAGTTCTTGTTATGGAAGGGATATGAACAACTCATAACCTTACCTAGATGGAAGGACAACGCAACACATGCCACTACGCCTATGGATGGTATTATTACTTATGATGCACATACTTGGGTAGGCCACCGATACCACATACCCAGCCTAGCATAGCATGAATTATATGCATACCTAACATGACTGATGATATGCATACCCCGATAGGAAAGATAGAATCCACCCTCCCCCTCTCTGTCTTTCATGCCTATCTCCCGACTTAAGTAAGTGGGCATAAGAAATCCAAGTATGGAGAATGCCTCCCTCGTTGAGAGGGAGTGTTGAAGTTTTGCAACTTTGGGCATTCATTCTCCATAAGGAAGTACAAGAAGACCCATCTAACCATTAAAGAAGCCCCAAAAAGATATTGAAGACCCAGGAAGAGAAGTCGCCCCCACCAGTAAAAGACAAAAAATAATAAAGTAAAATTGAAGGCCCAAAATTAGAAGTCATCCCCACAGGAAAAAGACACGCGCTTGGATTAGTATAAATACAGGTTGGATCATTTCATTTAGATATACACGACTCTCCTTCTATAGTGCACACTAGCGAGTTGTTAGCTATAGTTGTGGTATTTCAATATTTTCTAGAGTTATGGTTGTCTTGGTGAGTGCACCACACTTGGGGAAGTCGCTAGATTTGGAGAAGTTATCTCTTGGTTGTATCTTGATTATTCTATTGAGATGTTATCTCTTGGAGACACTAGGCTTGGGGAGGATCTTCTCTACATGGTATTTTGATCAGGTGATGATGATGTACTGGTAATATCTTGGAATGAATTCTTCTTTAAGAAAGGTTGATGGGTTTTCTCTCAAGGTTGGGTTTCCCAAGATAAACTCTTGTGTTCTTGTGTCTACTATTCATGGTTATTATTTCTAGACCTTGTTAATTTCGTTGCATTGTTATAGTTGATATTTTCAATGTATAGTTATTCTATGATAACTGTGTCATGAAAGTAAATTTTATTTTTAAATCATAAGGAAATAACTATTAGATCTGAGAATAAGAATAAATCAACACTATATGCTTTGAAAACAATTTATCCTTTCACTTCAGACCAATGTCTTGGTCTTTAAGTGGTGAGGAAGCCTCAACATATTCCTTTTGTGGCTACTTTTAAGATATTCATTGTAACCTCACAATATTCTAGCTCTCATTCTTTTTAATGACTAATAATCCATTTGGCACATGTTGTTATTTGAGTTCTAATGTTCATATCCCTAAGCTCCCTAACTCTCGTTGGATGCAACATGTGCTTCAATTCATTCTATGAAATTATTTCTTTCACTCCATGTTAGATCATAAGGAGTTATAGAGAGTTTATCATAATCATAATTAGACACAAGTCGACATAAGTATGATAAACATGTCTTCTTGTCACTATAATTATATATATACAAATGTTAGGAACAAAGGGTTTTGGTTTCTTATCCTAGCATACTACCGGTTTTCCTTCTTTATTGACATCAATCTCGAGTCATTACTTTGATGGAAGCAATAAGGGGTATTCTAAATAGATTAAGGCACAAAATCTTTATTGAATATTTTTCTACGTAACATTTTTTCAAATTAATATTTTTTAATCGAATCAACAAGGATTTGTCCAAACAAATTAAGTCACAAAAACTTATTGAATATTCTTATACGTAACACTTGCAAATTAGTATCGTTTGATGTAAGAAATAGGGATTTGTCCAAATTAATTAAGATACATAATCTTTATTGAATATTCTTGTACATAACACTTTTGCAAATAAGTGGAAAATTTTATAGTGTGGTTCTTTTGGGTTTCATTTTCAAAATGGTAAAATTAAGCACCTTCAATCTTTGGAGTATAATTTCTTATGAATTTGGTGGTGTTTGTTTTGGGCGCCCTTTTGAAAGTTGTAAAATCAATCATATTCAAACTTTGGGGTATAATTTATGTGAATTTGGTTATATATATATATATATATATATATATATATATATATATATATATATATATATATATATATATATATATATATATATATATATATATATAAAGTTTGATAAAAAAAAAATATTTCTACCACTAGAAATTTGTATATAGTTTTATGAATTTTTACAGTTAATTAAAATCAAGTTTTAGACTTTAAAAAACTTATATTCATAGAGTTTTGATACTAGCAAAATGATTTTTTATGACATAAAACATCAAAACTGATCCATAACAAAAATTTTAGATTTTAAAATATTATAAATTACACTAAACATATTCATTACTTCATTAAATAAAACACTATTCTTATTAATTAGTGTTGATTGCTATAAATATTTTTTATCACATTATATGGAGTAGTCTATTTAATCTATAGATTCAACCTTTGTTGGTAAGTCTCTTCCTCCAATATTGATAGCTCTGCATTTGACGAAACACTTATGACTTGATGATATCTAGGGTATTCTTCCTTAGTTTGTTTAAGGTGGTTCCATGGAATCCTAGATTTCTCCTATGTAAAAGATAATAAATTAAAGCAGGGTGGTGCACATGCTTGCTTTTAATGTTTTTGTCCCTACCTAGACTACTATTCTTGAAATTTGAACTATTGTGTTTATTTCCTTGTTCATGTCATTGTCCCTATATCTTGAAATTGAATCTTTGAGTAGATGAAGGTGAGGTGTGGGTTGATTAGTGTTGAAGAAGAGGATACCCCATTATCCCTCCATTGTTTTGCATCATTTTATATCACACAGTTAATCTAAATTTCAAAGGCAACAAATCTCCTCTATCATGCTGTAAAGGTTGGGGTGAAGGTGCTCTTGCTCCAACAAAACTCTTTTGTGTGTAGTGTATCATGAAGCTCCCTTTGGTTCAATGCATCTCCTTTGTAATTGCTTCAAAGACTCAAGGAAGGTTTGATTCCTATCTTCCACTCTCCATTCCCTTTGTAATGAGAAAGATATTGGTTGTTTGGTTGGCACTCTAGAATAATTGCACACATTAGTCTCTTGTGTATGAAAATAATATCAATTGAACCACATGTAGGATTTGCAAAGTTGTTTTTTCAATTCATTGGGCATAAGTTGTCATAATTGACACCATGTTAATTGTGTGAATATTAAATAAAATAACATCATGATTTCAGGAAGCATAATATTATACAAGAAATGATACCCCATAATTTAAAATCTAACTACCCTATAATTCTAGATTATTATGTCATCCTAGGAAAATGAATAATTCTTGGACATAGTGCAAAGTAAAGAAATAAGCATAAATTTGTGGTTGTGGCAGTGGATTGTTGCTTGATTTTTGTAGTATAACCTACAATTTCTATGAGAATATTGTTGATATATAAAATTTGGAAAGTGGTTTGCATCTTTTGCATGACAATCCTGGAGATTTATTTAATAATATTGTGATAGACACCACAAAATTTGTTGTTCTTGGCAATCTTGATAGGTGCTCCACTCTTGATATTAAAGAACCCAAATTACTTAATATCATGATTAAAATGAGCATAACCCTATACAAGAATCGATTACCTTTAGGTTAAAATCCAACACCTCTATAATGTCAAAGTCCTAGGAAAGGGAATATTTTTTGGACAGAGTGAAAAGTAAAGCAATAAACATAAATTTGTGGTTATGGCAGAGACTTGTTGCTTGGTTTTTGTAGCATCACCAATAATTTCGATGGGAATATTTTTTTTTTAACAAAAACTAGGGAAACTATATTAAATGTGTGGATGAATCCACTGGTGTTACAAAAAAAAAGGTCCTCACAGACCGTGTCGACCTCCCTCTCAAGGAGAGTTGATTACAAAAGCGAGAATTGTCATATAGTAAGTAGCATCCCCCATGGTTTTCAAAATTTCTGTATGTTGAATTTCTTGGATATATTCAACAAAAGGAGCCATTGATATATACTATTCGACAAAACATACAAAGATTAGACCTTAATTACCCTTTTCCACTTTTGTTTGCTGCATGTTCGCCCTGAATTTTGGGAGGGTTCGTTCAAGCCTGGAACTTGGTTGATCGAGTTCGACTGGATGTTCCTTGAGTAACCTTGTTGGTCTTCCAAGTTGCTTGGGGGAGCTTGTGAGTCATCTAGCTGATCCAATATTTGCTGCAGCATCTCGATCTTCAAGCGGTTGGTTTCAATTTGATTGCGTTGGGTGTCACTTTCATCTTGAATCTTGCCTATCAAAAATCAGTGCTAGGATAAGGTCTCCAACTCGAAGGCGTGATTGTTGCTCATTGCACCCATTTGGACTCTTAGACCACTGCAACGACCACAATCTACTTCCCAGTCATCCTCTGGCCAACTTCCCTGGTCCTCTTGAGCTACAGTTGCTTGTTGTATTTCTTTGTTTCCTCAGGAGTGGCCATACCTGACCATCTCTTGAGGGTTCATCATGGAGCAAAGTAGGAAATTTGAGCAGAAGGAGAGGTTGGTCTGTGAACACGAAGGGACAAATTGTAGGGGCACGAGAGGTCAGATAAAGAGCAGGAAGACATAGAGTGACATAGAAAACAAAGGAGAATAGTAGTTTTGAGGATTAATAGGGAAAGAATTCAGGGGGTCGTGAAGAAGCGTGAGTCCAAACCAAGATCTTAATATGGGGGGAAAGGGAGTCTCGAAAGCCAGGAAGCAGGACTCAGAGCTAGAGAAAAGAGAGACCCAAGTTACTCTAATCAAAAGCCTAGAATACTGCGAGGGTGGTGAGGAGGCTAGGATAAATAACATCTAGACCAGAGAAGACAAACAAGCGGATGGGAAATCCCACAAGAGCCATACACTGGACAAGGACGACGACATTATTTATGAAAGAGGAAATGGTGTACTTACCTATGATTTCATGGCAGGATTCCTGCAAACTGTTCCATCTGACACCATGGAAGGGAGAGTGGAGGTGAGGTTGACGATGAAGGAGTTGCTGCGTTGTGGGAGTTTAGAGTCACGTACCACAATCACACAAAAATGAGGGAGAGAGTCCGGATTTCCCACGTGAACCAAGGATTTCACACTTTTCGTGATGATGGCCACCTCGTTGTCTCGGGAAGAGAGATCCACGCGTGGTGCATGCCACCTGGTGGGCCTACATTTTCCCTGATCCATGTGGACAATTGCAAGCATCCACCTTATGTTATTGGGGCTGATTACCCACTCACCTAGTGGAACCAATCTTAACTTCATGAATAAGACCCCTTCCTTCTTATTTTTGGCATAGCGACATTCCTTCCTACCCATGTGCCCAAATTTGTTTTTTGGACCCAAAGGGTAGCACCTTCTTGCGTCGACCATATTCCCATCCAAGACTATCATTAGTAAAGGGGCGCTAGGGTTGAGACCCTGTCTATACTTAGGGCGCCTAGCTTTGCCCCTATTTTTTCATTGGCCATATTGTCGTCTTCACTGTTGTTTTCCCTTAGTATGTGGTAAAAGGTGGTTTTGATATCTCGAGAGAACAGTCTGGTTCTGTCCATGATTTTCTTTAAGCTTGGGTCTTTGGGGTTTATTCCCTGTATCATCATTCTTATTATGGTTTTGGAGTCTCCATATGACTACAAGCTCTCAGATTCCCTTGGTTTGGGCTAGTTGTACTCCTTTTAAGAGGGCATAAGCCTACTTGATCTATATGCAGCATTGATGTACTTAGAAGCCTTGAGATTGAAGCTTGCCATCCAGTATTTTTCTGGGCAGTCTAATTGGTTGGGTCCCCTATTTTTAGGGGTTTTGAATTTATGGATTCTGAGAGAAGAAGATTTGCTTTAGCAGCTGTTGTTTGGGGAAGGGAGGCCTTCCTTTGATTTTTTTTTATGTTTCTCGTTATCCAAATCTAACAGCAGATAAACTTTGGCATCGCCCGCCAAATGTGATTCAGAGTTGGCTTGTCATTGAAGGATCCCCGGTAGTACTTGTCCCAGTTTCCCAGGATGGGATGGGGAGAAGAGGACCATCTTATATTTCTAGTAATATCCCCAAAGGCTAAGATCAAAATCTTTCTCACAAAAGAGCAATCCCAAAATAAATGGTTGATGTTCTCTTGACTCCTTTGGCAAAGACGATAGATGAAGGGGCCATGGAAGCCTCTTTTCATGAGGTTTTCCCCTGTTAATATTTTATCATGCACTAGATTCCAGGTGAAGAAGTTTATTTTGGGAAGAGAGTCCCAATTCTAGACATTATTCCATTTTACTGAGGTTTGATAGTCTCTCATGAGATCGAGGATCTTGTTATAACCATCTTTGACTAAGTATCCTTTGTCCCCCCAACCCCTACTATCTGGAAAGGTTTTTTGAGTGGGAGATGTGCCTTTTAGAATCATGGTCAGGCGATGAGCCTGTGCTATCAGATGTTGCGGGGCATCCCCCAAGTTCCAGTCTCTCCAGCTTCCATTCTTGTTCCAGGCTAAGATGTTGTACAAGGTGCGCTTACTTGTGCCTAACATCCAACATTTTAGCTCCATGATATTTCCTTTACGAGGGTTGAAAGTCACCCATAATATTTGATCCTTCCATATTCTAATTGTTTTCCCATTGCCCGGGATCCAGGAAAGGTGTTCTTTGAAGAAGGGGGTTGCACCCTTTATTAATTTCCAGATTTGAGAGCCTGTTTGATGGGTTTGTTGATTGTCCATACTCCTTTTTCTTTTACCCAGTATGTACTTGTTGATGAGTGCTCGTTTCCACCAGTCATTACCACTTGAAACTATCCTCCAAAGGAGTTTGGATCCAATTGCAGAATTGGTGATTTCAGGGTCCTTGATTCCCAGACCACTACTTTTTTTGTTTAGAATGACTGTTTCCCAATTTACCAAGTGGAATTTTTTGTGGCTGGATTTTCCCCCTTACCACAGGAATTTGCGAATAAGTTGGGCCATTTATTTAAGAATTCCCTTTAGGGATAGAAGGGTAGAGAATTGATACAGGGGGAGGGCTGAGAGAACGGATTTGATCAGCACCACCCTACCTGCTGGATTGAGCCACCGTGACTCCCATTTTTCCATCTTTTCCCTGATCTTTTGGATGAAAAGGTGCCAAAAATCTCCAGGGAGCACTTGTTGTGGTGGGAAGTCCCCCTATGGACTAACATTTAGGGTTATATTTTGCATGCAGATAAGACCAAAAGAATCCTACTTTCTACCATTGTCCCAGACCTAATCCCTATTTCTTTCAAGCAAATACATGGTTAAATGAACATACCTTGTTCCAGACGTTCGATGTCGATCCTTCTTCATGCTTGATTGCTCGTTAGTAGCTATCCTCCGAAGACTGACCCGCGTACAAAACAAGCAACAAACTCTACATGCATTTGTTCTATAGATTAATGGGTTAGAGATTCAAACATATATTCACTAAACTATGAAGAACTCATATGGTGGGACGAGAAAAGAATTTCTTTATTATTAACTTTAATGAATCAACTTACAATGTCGAGATCGGCCACTACTCCGTGAACCTAATCCTAGGATCCTCTTCAAATGTCCTCCAAATTCTTTGCTTTATATCTCTCTTTGCACAAGGATGGATAAAGGGTTGGGACAATGGGAATGTGAAATTGGGTAGAGTTTCTTTACTCTTATTCTCCTCCTCCAAATAGGAACCCTAACTCTTATTTTATAGGCTAGAAGAAGCTAGGTATTTGGATGAACCCTCGGCCATGCATGGCCGGAAGATTCAGTTAACTCACCCAAAGTTGTGTGTTCCATCGACAACTTTCCTTTTTTCATGTTTTTGTAGGTACACACGGGTTGTTTTAGGTCATCTAGTGTGTACACGCATGCAGTAATGGAGTTGGGCATGTGGGCCCTTATAAAAGAGGTTTTTTAAAGAGTTGTTCAACATTGCTTTGGCAAAGAAGGGATCTGAGATGGCCTGATGCCAGGTAAGCATGTATGGTGCAAATTAGGGTTGTAATAGATGCCCCCTAATGTGTGAGGTCAAAAGAGCATCTAATGGCCGAAATACATTATCAATCTTTACTGATGTGCCAAACAAGTGAGCCCAGGGACCAGGAACCGGGAGGTGTCATCTGCAAAATAAAAAATGTCTCACTGAGGAAGGCATACCCATGCTCGGGATAAAATAGAATCATGGATACCAATCAAATACACTGTAGATCCATTCCAAATAACTATATAAAGTGTAACCGCGAACAATACACATAAGAGCTACATCTCGAAATCAAAAAGATATACATATAGAGTATTCATCTTCTAGAAGCTGATACGGCCTGATCGCTGGAGATGAGGTCTTCAGATCTTGAGAAACAACTTCAAAATCTTCAAAACTCAAAGGTAGGAGTGTAATATGAGTGTACGACTTCACTACCCAGAGGTCTTCGACGGATCGTTGGTCATGGACTAGAGAATCTTGATGATCAGACTGAAGGTTGCATTGATTTCGAACAAAGACTTGATTGGACGTTCAGGATGGCCGGGTATGAGGGCAAGAGACAAATTGCAGAGAGGACGACTCAGGCTTGGTAGAAACTTCTCTTGGACAGCAGCACGACAAATGATGAGACTTAGGCAGCATGGCATTAATCATAAGTTTATGAAGTAGGAGGAAACACAAACTCTCCATATGTTTGGAAGAATAACCAAACGGAGGAGGACACAACTCTATGTAGCGAGAACAACTTCCAAAGTTCGTATTACATCCCATAGTTTGACGAACAAATGAACATATGTGTTTTATCCAAGGGCGACTCATTATGCGACCAATAAAGAAAATACTTTTCCCTTCCTCTTTTTGGGGTATATTTGTTTTTTTTGTCTTTTTCAATGATTTTGGAAAAAAGAATAAAGGAATGTTATGTTACAATGGAAGAAAGAGTGCTACAAACATACAAGTTCAAGGTGCAAGGACAAGACTGATGTTTAGACTAATGATACTCGGGAAAAATCCTCTGGGGGCCAAGGGTGTTAAGACACAAAAGCAAAGTTCTACAAGGCTGGCGTATAAGGTATGCAAACATGGTTAACAAAACACACAATGGTAACGTCCTTCGATGTAAGTTTAACGAGCCTAGAGAAGGTAAGCTTGGTGGTTTTTCATATTTAGAGAGTCTGAAAAAACATAAAAGGAGACTCCATTGGGGTACCTTTTTCGAATATAGTCTAGTCAGTTCGAAAAAGGGGTAAACTAGAACCGACAAGACGTCTATTCAAAACCATTTTAACGAGTGTTATAAGGACAAGATCACTCAGCCATTTTTTCATTTTTAAGGAGTCTGAAAAAAGATTAACTATGGACTCCATCATGAATATTCTTCTGGACCATTTTAACGAGTGTGAAAAAATAAGGTCACTCAACGATCTTTTCAATTTTAGGGAGTATGAAAAGAGCTTAACTATGGACTTCGTGGGGGTTCCTTTTTCCTAAATTTAGTCCCTAAGGCCCGAAAAAGGGTTAAAATGATACCTAAGAGTACTCTTCTAGAGAAATGAAGTTCCATAAAGTATACCTTTGTTCGTACAGTTGACCGTCCGGACTGAAAAAGGGGTAAACTACCGTCGGATAGACGTGACTTCAAATTTTAGTTTAACGAGCATGAAAGGCCACAAGATCGCTCATAAATATTTTCATGTTTAGAGGGTTTGAAAAGGGCTTAAAAGAAGACCCTTAGAGGTTACTTTTCTCAGTTAATACGGACGATATCGAAAAGCATAAATGCAGTCTCACCGGATGTTGCATTTGGATCTCAAAGGGAGCTTGAAAAACAACAAAGTTAGATCATGATTGACTCTTTGTGGGTCGATGCCTGGCATCTCCTTGGGGGAGAAATATGCTCCGACGAAAACATTGTCTATGACGCCAGGGGTTCTGGAGATATTGATAGGTATCGTTTCAGCAATGGTTTCCATATTACCCTCAACATAGATCTCATGTGTAGCAAAGGGATTAATAGGACAAGGCCTATCTCCAGTCATAGTCAAGGTGAATTCTCCGGCCTCGATTCTGCTTAACTCTGGGAGGAAGTATGATCTGTGATGAAGATCATCCTAGGGTTTGTCCAGATTAGTCATTGCTTCAATTATAGCTTCATCAGAGGGCAAGAATAATTCTAATGAATCGGTGTTAGCGAGAGAATCTTGAGCCCAAATAGGCTCTAGAAGTGGATTGAACTCTTGTGCAAGAGTTGGATCAGTGTTGGTTGAAGTTTGCTGGACTAAAGAGTACACTACTTCAGCTACGGACAAGGGCATGGACATGCTCGGGTGCCCTGTCCCATCCATCGTGACTGATGGGGAAGGAAGTATCCATGGATCATTGAAGTAAGTGGTGCAGAACAACGAAACTTGAAAAATCTCAACCTTATGATGATTGGATATAAACTTGATATCGCCTTGAGGGGGCGGGTAATCGAAGGTACCCATCAAAGATGGGCACAAACCAACCCCTACATTGACTACACCTAGTTGAGTATTATCAATCATCAGGACCGTGGATGCTCCCAATGAAGGGTCAGATTTGGAGAAAGAGAATTGATCGATGGTCACTATCCGGCCCTCGTGTGGGAACAACAAGACCCAAAAAACTGTAGCAACCACAAATTGCATGGCATAAGTCCAACTCCTTCATAACAAGAGGTTATAGTCGAGGGGCACATCGACTACCTCTACCTTGACACACACAATCTTCCCTCCTAACTACACGGGGAAAGAGGGAATGATGCCATGTGGTTGGAACGAACAACCATTGAAAGCAGTGAGGAGAGTAGGTGATGGAGAAAAAACAAGTTGGCCAACGACCTTCCAACATGCCAACAACATAACGCATGTCGAGGCTCCCTCATCAACCACCGTGAGGAAGATATTCCGAGTAAAATTTTTCGTGGGATAAGCCACTACTATCTGAAACACTATGTGGTAAGGAAGACGAGGTTTTAGGTCGGTTGTATCCAACATGATTATACATGGATTACAAGTCTCGGTATATCCTAAAGAGGTTAACAAGGCTTTCCTCTGAGAAGGGAAACTTTGGAGGACCTCCAAAGCAGACATCGTACAAGGGGTTTGTGATAAATCTTCCACCACATAATAGTTCTGGGCGACCCTTGCATTTGGGTTGTGAGAAGCTTTTTTGAACGCACCTTTGGGGATGCGTGTCATTATTTTTCCCAACGTATTCTCAATCTGTAGAGGAATAGATGGGAGTTTGACTTCTTTTCCCTTCTCACAAGTGCTTGGTTTACTATAGTCATGCACTCTAGTCGATATAAAAGAATCACCCTTCACCATATATAAATTTGCGGATGAGGGGTTGTTCGAAGACGAAGGGTCCTTGGCTACCCCCTTCTGTGCTTGCAGAGGCTTGGGTTAGATTTTTCCCATGTTGAAATGGATTGGTTAACACAGCAGGCTGTTGCTGCATCACAAACTTTTGGGCTTCTGCAAGCCGATGACATAAATGGGTCGGGTGGTCTTCCGCGCATAAGTTGCATGGATACCTTGCCTTTCGTTTCTCAGTGTTGTCCCCACCAACATTATCGGTAGGTTTTTTATCCCCCTTACCCTTCTTTCGTTGTTTTTTCTTTCCTTCAGGCTGCTGGGTGGCCTTAGGATTAGTTGATTGCACTGTGTGTACATTCGACGTTTTGGTAGGGGGAGAAGCCAAAGTAGTAGTTTGGCTGGCCGCTTTGTGTTGTATAGACAACTATTGCAACTACTTCGTCAATTGCTCAACGAGCTTTGTTTGCGCTGAACCAACAATACCATCGGCATGTGGTACATCTCTCTTTCTGGTGTTATCAAGTATTGAGCATGGTGCATATGGAAAGATCTCATATAATGATCCAGACTGAGAATAGATTAGCTCAAGTTGTTGAGCTCTCATGATGGCATCTTCTTCAGAAAATACTCCCGACGTCGTGATGTCTTTGGACAACTGTGAGACCAAAGACTTAAGGAACCACTCGAGAAGAAATGTTGGTGGGACTGGTACCTTAATTAAACTCTTTAGACATCTCCATTATCGGATGTGATCAGAGATATGGTCCGCTTTTGTTTGTGAGAAATTGGCCAGCAATTTGGTGCCAGTGTCATATCTCACAGGTAACTGGAAATGGTTTAGGAAAGCCATCGCCAGTTCACCGAAGGAAGAGTATCTTGAGCGATCGAGCTCAATGTACCATTTCACGACACTCCCAATGAGAGTACGTTGAAACAATCGCAAGTGTATGGAGTCATCTTTCAACGAGTTAGATGAGCACCAAAGATGAAAGGTAGTCACATGATCTCCTGGATCTTCG
>ML797678.1:160103-188421 GCA_009831015.1 Picea engelmannii
CGCCACTTTACCATTTAACATGATCTCTTTATGTACCGGTAAAGAACGGTATCCGACGACCAACAACCTCATCAACTTGTAGCAATTATGGTTAATATGCCATTCCTTCACTGTGGTTAATATGCCATTCCTTCACTGTATAAACACAACATTTTGGCCCTTAAATCCTCCAAATTTGAGAGCCGCGCATAGTCCAGCTGTGGTGGAACTGGGTATTCTTGTTGTGGTGATGCAGTGGGCTAGCCTCTATGCTGACAAGGGAAGGACCTAGCTTGGTGATGCAACGGTTTGGCCATCCTAGGGTTGAATCAGAAGGCAGGGAGTGCTCCATGTGGCAAGCATCCGATGGTTGGATCCGAGTGTTGGAATTGTGTCACGTGGAAACGATCATTCGAAGGCTGGATAGAAAGGCAAAGAATGCTCCATGTGGTGAGCATTCGACGACTATATCGAAGGGCAGCCAGACTATGAAACCAAAATGGTACATAATTTACTCTCTAGCTACACGTGACACGGACTGCTGGCTACTGTGGCACAGATCCTACGGCTTGACAAGAGACTCTGGCATAGATCTCGGGGTGCGAATGTGATGGGTTTAGCTCAAGACTATATAGTAGAAACTCTCTATCACGGCCGCAATCGAGGTGGTGCATCTCATTACCTCACCTTGTTGGGGTTTATCCTCGACGCAATTAGGGTATTATTCATGTCCTGTGTCATATTTGATCTCTAGGGGATGCAACGGTGGAAAATGAGATCAACTATGATAGATTACAGGGTAAAAATGCCTTCCACGGACTGTAAAGGTCTAGAAATGTTATTTTTTCCCCATCCCTCGACTCCTTGGCATCCATTACCAGATGGATCGAGGAAGCAACCTCTACTTTTTTGAAGAATGGGCAGAATGGATAAATCTTCTTCAGGACAGATCTGTCAGAGACAAACGGGATGCAACTCCTGCCTTATTTTTCATGGAAATGTTTCACAGGTAATAGAAGCTGGGGTAGTTCCTTTAGTTGATGTTTTGACAGATGACAGACCGGGTCTTACGAGCATTGTAGTACCATATGGATCGAGGAAGAAAACTCTACTTGTCCGAAGAATGGGCAGAATGGATAAATCTTCTTCAGGACAAAATTGTCAGAGGCCTGCCTTGTTTTTCATGGAAATGTTTCACAGGGAATAGCAGCTGGTTCAGTTCCTTTAGTTGATGTTTTGACAGCTGACACATCGGGTCTTACGGACATTGCAGTGGATTACTTGTAATTAGTGAAACCTCTGTAATCCCTCTAATTGTCCGCCTTCTAAGATTGGGTTCTACACCTAAATGCAAGAATAACAGAGATTTCCTTCTCTGTATAATCTTCTTACATTTGGTACTCCTAGAGCAAGAAAGAAAACCAGATCTCTTCTCAGAGTTCGTCACAGTTGGGATCCTTCAATAACTCCCCAAACAATTCTCTCATACGAGACTGAAAATTCAATCACTACAGTGCACTTGCATCGAAAGTTTTTGCTTTACTTTTCAATTCTTTCCTCCAATGTTTTTGGACACTTTCTGATTTTTCTGTTTGAAGTACCTGCCACAAATTCGTGAAGGTGTTGATCTTTTAATAGTATAGTATATTCTTTGTAAACATGGTCTTTGTATAATTTTTAATCAATTCTAAAGGAGACAGTTGTCCATGAGTATAGATAGTATAGAAATTTAGAGTGTCAAACTGAACTTTGTAATTTGATAGATGTACTTTTAAGTTTGGATTCTCTTTGAGATCTGTAATGATCCCAGGCCATTATGCAAGGATCATCATTGTTTTGGTGTATTTTTAAACTTTTTCCTGGTTGTGGTATTTCATCAAACACTTTGCTGATCTACTTTTTAGATGTGTTTATATGTGTGTATGCAACAAATAACAGATAGAGATAACCATGGAACACACCTCAATCATATGCAATAAGATAGACAAGCCAAAACATCTCAATTCTTCTTTATTCATAAAATAGAGAAACCTGCTACAATGAAGATGCTGATCTGGAATGCCCAACAGATGGCCAAGAAGATAGACAATAGATAAGAGCCACTACAAAATGCTCCCGCTAATACAAAAGATTCCTCCAAAGGATGAATAAGAAATGAAGATCAATACAAGCAGATCTGAATGCCAAACTCTCTAGCTGAAGAATGCCACGCTCCAATAAAAGGATGAAACCCTCAATAACTCGGCCCTGCTGCTAAAAGTGTCCAATCACCCTAAGAAATATGCCAACTGATAGATAGGGTGATGGTAAGAACAACCCAGGTGCCCGAATCTCCAAGATCCATCTCAATCTCTGTAGATCTAAAATCCCCCACTAAATGGTGCACCCCACTGGATGACTGAAGCCCTAGATAATTCGGCCCTGCTGAAGGAGGCCTCCAAATGCTCTAAAACTCTCCAGAAATATAGATCGGGACACTACAAGTCACTAGGTGAAATATCAGGGTCATATCTGAAGTGTAACCCTTCCAAACAGAGTAGATCTGGATCTCAAAAACACCCTCCTTCTCTTCAATTCGCCCCACTGCTCTAAGAAATAATCTGAACCATGAAACTCTCTCAGAAAGCACTATGAATGATGGTGAAGACCTTGCAAGAAGAACCCAATTGACGAAATCTCCAAAAACCTTGCCAATCTCCTACAACGAATCTCTATCCAAGGATGGTGTGCCCCTCTTGCTGGAAACCCTCAACTGGTGCGCCCTCTCTCTATCTGCACATGAAACTGATGTAGAATCCTCCTACAATTGAGTAGATCTAGAACTAGAATGGTGTGGGAGCGTATTGCAGCTCTGAGACCAAGCTTGGGACAAGCTAGGTGGAATCTTTCACCATCGAATCGTCCTCTAGGGTTTGTTAAGTCAAAACCCTCAAAACCCCCAATGTTGGGCTCACTAGCTAGAAGCCAGAAATCAAAAGATAATCACCCATGAATCCTTGAGAAGAGGCCCTTGCCTTTCCTTTATACTTTTGGCTCACCTTGTCCCTCCAAAGTGACTTTCATTTTATTAATATTTAATTAATTAATTAAATCACTTTAATTAATTAATTAACCTTTTTACCTCTGAAAAGCTCCTTATCTCTCCTTGTGGCTTCCCTGGCCACTGAAAGTCACTTCTAGCCATCCCATCCTGTAGTGTTGCTCCTCCCAATTCCAATGAGCTATTACACTGAGAGGTTCCTCCAAGTAATGTGCCCAAAATGACCTCTTCAGTGATCACAATTAACTTATAGCTCAAAATAGTCAAAATCATGGAAACCGTCGGAATGCAACGAAACCAAAGCCAACCTATGCGGAATGGCTCATAATGATGGAATATTATGATCAATGCATGTTGTACCCCACAATGCCTCTCAAATACCCCTGTACTCGCTATAACATCCATCTGGCTACTCTGGTCATCATACATCTCTGCACTGTGATGATGTCCCAAAGTGGGGACATTACAGTCTTCCCTGCTAGAAAATTGTTTGTCCTCAAGAAATAACCAAATCATATCAAATAAAATACCAGTATCCCATGTCCACCTGTTGGATACATAGTCGAACCCATCCAAAGATGAACAATAGTACACTCCACCCCCTGGATCCCATATCAGGAAATGAACTGCAATACTCTGCGAAGCATAGTCATGAAATATATCAACCTTGTGAATCTCCTGCACATGACATATGGCCTCATTTCAGAATGAGTCCATCCTCCAAATCTCTACCAAGATCCACACGACCTCCATCAACTGCACATGCTGATGCCAGAATGAGGTACTGCAAGACCTCCGTGAGATACCCGCAAGCGGTGCGCTCCTCTCAACATTGAAGCTCAATGGAAAGTTAGATTAACTTTCCCCTGCAATGGTCCACTCTCTCCTGTGAATCCATGAAATTCCCAATCCTGCAATCCCTGGATCCCATGCTAACCTCTGTCGAAGATCCTCATGCTGATACTACACTACTCTGACCATGACTGTTTGCCCCCTGCATACATCTTGAATCCTCCTCTCCTGGATCCTCAAATTGAAATAGGTTTGACCACCGGACTTGCTGTCCAGAAACTGTATCTTTATAGGCATCTCTGTAGAATAAGTACCTATCCAAACATCTCCATGCCCTATCTATTAGTGATAATTCTTGTCTTGGGTTCGAGAGCATCCAGGTCTGCAGGTCGCACGAGGAGTGCCCAAGCGCAGCATGGAAAAATATCGTTTTATGGCTTCCAATCAAGTGAGCAGGTGAAGTTACGTTGTCAACGGCCAAGATTCATCCATAAGGGCAGATCAACGGTCATCGGGATATCGGGGCTACCAAGTTGACCGATATATAGCATCAAAGAAAGCGACTATATGACAAGACTAAATCTGGGTCGTCCGATCCAGCGACACATAGTGCGAGATCTAGTCGTCATATTGACATTCGAGAGTTCGAAGGGTAAAGGTCCCTCGTCATCTCACATCTCGAAACCCCGAACCCCGAACCCCGAAGCGTCGAAAGCGCCCAGAGTCGGGCCCACGGTATTACGGAGCAGCCTCAGTCGTCCATCCAAAGGGGACACCCGGTGGCCAATTGAGCCATCTCGGCGTTTCACTCATCGCGATTTCAAAAAAGCAAGGATTAGCTCCTTCCCATTCATGAACACCGAAAGCGCCTGTGGAAATAATCGTAGGGTCATAGCCCATGGTCACTTGCGAAATAGAAAGATCTTTGCAAAGGGGGCCAAAGGCGTCGGGTCTAGTCGTCGAAAGGATCATTATGTCTTCGGGTGCCATTTGATTCGACCTCAAGCCTATTTTTCGCTTGAAACAATTGAAGGTGAGAAGGGGTGGTTGAAGCCTCTCCTCATGCATTAAGTATAGGGTACGAAGAGTCTAGCAAGAGGTCTGCTCAAGAGGGTCCTGTGTACCATTTCTTCCAAAGAAGCCATGCTGAGTCCTCGACCAGAGAGAGGAGGTCTGCACATGCTAGCTCGACTCTTAATGGCTCAGCTACTTCCTTTGCAGGGGCCATGCGTAGTTAAGGTGGCGTCTGACAAAGAATAGCCGTCCGAATTTGGCCGAGGGGACACCAAGTCTTGGGTGCATGATCGGCCAGAGTCTGCATGCGCATACTGTCAGAAGACATGTAGACACAATGTTTTAATGCAGCGTCTTGTTTTTGCTGCTTTTGTTGTTTTGAGTATATGTAGGCATTTTCGCCATTTTTGTAAGTATCGATGGTAGAGAGAAGCTCCCGACTGTAAAGTTTTAACAACCATTCTAGTTCTCTGGCTGTGCATTTGTATATGAGATTTCTTGTTTTATGACAAACAATTTTCCTTTTCCATCTAAGATTTCATCCTATGCTGAGAGAGTTCGTGAATGACTGATTCGTGCGAATTGTTATAGTTATGATATGATAAAGGATTTATCATTGCATCGTTGTATTCTCTGGTTTTCTGTGTTTGAATGTAAGAGGATCTTACGTTTGGACGCTTTCTTCCCCAGTCTGTTAAGAACCTGATGTTTGTAACAAACCCTTGCACTCTTCTCATACAAGTCCTCCCCCTGCTCACCCTTATTACAACTCACTGTTTGAAGTTTATCTAAGACCTCACTTGCCCATGCATGCCTGGCCTAGTTTTAGAGTTGAGACGATATCGTTCTGAGTTTACTTCCATTTGATCATCCCTTTATAAACAATCGTGACATAAAACTTATGGGCGTTGGGATCTACTCCTGCAAGCAATCCAGGAGTGACTTCCATCGCCAACACTATCATGATGATCAATAGGACAAGTACCTACCGACCCACTCCAAACCAACCCAAGGTGGAGTGTGTGGCTCTCTGGTGCCACCTGGGTCGTCATGTAGTGAAACATCCTGCTAACCAAGTGAATTCCCATATCCCATGGAAAACTTGGAAGTTTATCACTTCCAATCTCCGCTAGTTGCTCCTGTGCTGGACTGATCACTGTCGGAAGCCCTCTACGCTCATCTGTCATCACTTGGTCTATGATTCTCATCATCACACACCAAGTCTCAACTGTCTGTCTAACACGGTCCACCTATGACTTTCCGTATGTCGTAAAAGTACTCCTGTCATGTAGTCTCGGCCTACTCACTCTCCATGCCCCCAGCCACGACCTCTCCCTCCTCATGTTGATGTCTATGATAAAAGTGTCAGGACAGGCTAATAGAAACATCTGCATCTGACTGTAGGACTGAAAGGCATCACATGCTTTTGGTCAATCCCAAGGATTCAACCAGAAGCTCGTCCATCGATATCCATGATAACTGCTCGCCTGTAGTCATCACTAAACCCCAATCATTAGGTACAGTCGGAAGAAAATCCTCCAACTGCTGGTAAACCACTCTCCATCTCCCCTCACCTAGGAAACTACTGAAATGGTGAAGGTGAGGTCTCATAATCATATGCTGCTGCAAAGGAGTGGCGCCTGCATGCTCCCCTAAGTGTGTCTCCTCCCTGCCAGGTAGTACACCCTTCTGAATCCCACCATTCATCTCAGCATGTCTCTATGAGCTATCACTCATCACTGTATGCTCCGACATACTCCTGTCATCTCCCGCAAACTCATGCTGCATCACAGATCCTGGGCATACGACTGGATCAATCTCTATATGGAGATCAACCACTCCCAAGACACAAATGGAAGTGTCCCCCATCAACTGGTGCTCCTTTGCTAGATCATCAACATCCTCTGTCAACGTGACTGACTGATACATATGCATGTCCACTAAGATAGATGAAGTGGATCTCTGATGGATCTCCTCAGGAGACTCATATGTCCTAGACTCTGATTCTTGAAGGGCCGTCTATGTGCCTCTCAAGAATCCCTGAGTGCTCTCCAACTCCTGAGTGAGTCATTCCATTTCCAACTCCTGCTCCCTCAGAGCCTCATGATACTCACCAACCCTTAGTAGATAATCCCTGTCTGTCAACAACTATTGAATCCTCCATCTGAGCTACCCTGTTCCACTGATGCTCTCCAACAATAATCTTCCATCACTGCATGCATGCCATCAATACGTCTAGTGGCTACCTTGATTATAGCCTCACTAACTCTCAATTGTGCTGCCAAGTGGTGTGACTCCTGATCATGGTCATACTGAGGTGCCATCTCAGACCCCTCACTGCTAGTGTCAGTCCTGCTAGTGCCAACTCTATAATCCCCCAAAACACCCTCTGCATAAGATGACATGTTGAACTGTCCACTGTCTACTGTGTTGTTGGGTACTCCTGTATGCCACTACATCCCATCACTAGATACTATCTCCCTCTGAATCACACTGTATCCTGTATGAGTAGCCGTATCCACCTGTGCACTCGACCTGCTACTATCATCTGCGTCTGGATCCAATAGAGATGTATCCAGACACGTGCTATGATAATCTTGACTACTAAAAAGTGAATCCTCATCAATGCAGACCGATCCTAGAAGTAAGTGCTTCATCAACCTGTCAGCCTCTGCAATCTAATCAACTAATGGAGTCTCCAATAGCTGTGATGCAATCTCCTTAGGGTGATCTGTATGTGTAAGGTCCCCTGTCCGTACTCCCTGTACCTCCTCCTGGATCTGTGGGTCTACCTGTCCATGGTGTGCATCCCTCACACTAAGCTCATCCATCATACCTAATGTGCCACTGATCTCCTCATGTGACGTGGCTATCATGGGTGTCTGAACAGGGGACAGATGTGTCACGACCCCCATAGGAAGCCGGTCATCTATAGGTGAAAACACGTGTGGCTCCTCACTAGTGTCACTACTCTGCTGAGACGTAAAGACATCAAGGGTATGTGATATGTCTGCTAAGAAACTAGTGCTATCGTTTTGTCCATCCAACTGCCTATCCACTACACAAGGGTCATCATCCTCCTTAAGTGTGCAAGCATCAGTAGCCTCCATGAAAGAGTCATCATCACTATCCTCTGAGGTAGAGTCACTATCACCAGCCTCTGTGCAAGAGTCATCATCACTATCCTTTGAGGTAGAGTCACTATCACTAGACTCTGTACAAGAGTCACTGCCATCATCCGACTGCTCTGAATCCACATCTATCGCTCCATCCTAACACACCTCATCATCACTGTCATGACATACCTCAATAATGCACTCCTGCTCCTACACCTATGATCTGGTTCCCACGGCCCCTTGCAACTGTGGCAAGGTTGTGTGCTCCTACTGGGCATGGAGTTTCTCTGTTCTTCCCACCATCTAGCTGATTCTTTTCTCTTTTTATTTGCTATGATGATCCCCTCTAAAATATCCCATTTGCTCCGATGGGGATTTCTATAGGCTGCATATTGTTGGAAGGTTATTATAGCCTTAGTTTCCTCGCTAAGGTTGTCATACATGATCTCCAAACATGATATCTCAAAGGATATCCTATCCATGTCCTTCCAACTATCCATAAAGACCCCTCAGGTTTGCAGGATTTAAGCTCTGATACCACTGTAATGATCCCAAGCCATTATGCAAGGATCATCATTGTTTTGGTGTCTTTTTTAAACTTTTTCCTGGTTGTGGTATTTCATCAAACACTTTGCTGATCTACTTTTTAGATGTGTTTATATGTGTGTATGTAGCAAATAACAGACATAGATAACTATGGAACATACCTCAACCATATGCAATAAGATAGACAAGCCAAAACATCTCAATTCTTCTTTATTCATAAAATAGAGAAACCTGCTACAATGAAGATGCCGATCTAGAATGCTCAACAGATGGCCAAGAAGATAGACAATAGATAAGAGCTACTACAAAATGATCCCGCTAATACAAAAGATGCCTCCAAAGGCTAAATCAGAAATGAAGATCAATACAAGCAGATCTGAATGCCAAACTCTCCAGCTGAAGAATGCCACGCTCCAATAGAAGACTTAAACCCTCAATAACTCGGCCCTGCAGCCAAAAGTGTCCAATCACCCTAAGAAATATGCCAACTGATAGATCGGGTGATGGTAAGAACAACCCAGGTGCCCGAATCTCCAAGATCCCTCTCAAGCTCTGTAGATCTAAAATCCCCCACTGAATGGTGCACCCCACTGGATGATTGAAGCCCTAGATAATTCGGCCCTGCTAAAAGAGGCCTCCAAATTCTCTGAAACTCTCCAGAAATATAGATCGGGACACTGCAAGTCACTAGGTGAAGTCTCAGAGTCAGATCTGAAGTGTAACCCTTCCAAACAGACTAGATCTAGATCTCAAAAACGCCCTCCTTCTCTTCAATTCGTCCCACTGCTCTAAGAAATAATCTGAACCATGAAACTCTCTCAGAAAGATCTAGGAATGATGGTGAAGACCCTGCAAGAAGAACCCAAGTGACAGAATCTCCAAAAACCTTGCCAATCTCCTACAACGAATCTCTATCCAAGGATGGTGCGCCCCTCTTGTTGGAAACCCTCAACTGGTGTGCCATCTCTCTATCTGCACATGAAACTAATGTAGAATCCTCCTACAACTGAGTAGATCTAGAACTAGAATGGTGTGGGAGCGTATTGCAGCTCTGAGACCAAGCTTGGGACAAGCTAGGTGGAATCTTTCACCACCGAATCGTCCTCTAGGGTTTGTTAAGTCAAAACCGTCAAAACCCCCAATGTTGGGCTCACTAGCTAGAAGCCAGAAATCAAAAGATAATCACCCATGAATTCTTGAAAAGAGGCCCTTGCCTTTCCTTTATACTTTTGGCTCACCTTGTCCCTCCAAAGTGACTTTCATTTTATTAATATTTAATTAATTAATTAAATCACTTTAACTAATTAATTAACCTTTTTACCTCTGAAAAGCTCCTTATCTTTCCTTGTGGCTTCCCTAGCCACTGAAAGTCACTTATAGCCATCCCATCCTGTAGTGTTGCTCCTCCCGATTCCAATGAGCTATTACACCGAGAGGTTCCTCCAAGTAATGTTCCCAAAATGACCTCTTCAGTGATCACAATTAACTTATAGCTCAAAATAGTCAAAATCATGGAAATCGTCGGAATGCAACGAAACCAAAGCCAACCTATGCAGAATGGCTCATAATGATGGAATATGATGATCAATGCATGCTGGACCCCGCAATGCCTCTCAAATACCCCTGTACTCACTATAACATCCATTTGGCTACTCTAGTCATCATAAATCTCTACACTGTGATGATGTCCCAAAGTGGGGAAATTACAAGATTTGTGTGAAGAAATGATCTCAGCATTGCTTAGGTTGTTATTAGATAAGTTAAACTATATTAGACTATGAAAAGAATACAGGCACATAAAAGTACACTACTCCTTTCTAAGCTCATTTTGCTGAGTAATAGTTGAGGCGTTACATGCAGATTAGGCTTTGTTTTTCCTTACATTCTTAAAATTAGGACTGTCTATCTTTAACTGCAATTTAGAAAATGTGACCAATTTAGAAAATGTCACCTATTTACATGTAGATTAGGCTTTCTGTTTTTTCACATTCCTAAAATTAGTATTTCCTTTGATTGCAAGTTAGAAATTTTAGAATTATCATGAGGATAGAAAAATTAGCAAGGAGATTGTCCACTTCTCTTTGACGTCCAGAACTGCAGAAGCAAAAGACTGTTGTAGTGTTGTTCCAACCCTCTGCCCTGCAAACGTTTTGATGCATTCTTGGTCTATTAAATTCCTGGTAGCCAAACGACTTTAAAGAAGCTCCAACAACTTTCCTAAAGGTGTATGACATTGCCTCTTGTTTGTTTTCCTAAACCTTTGTTTAAGACTTTCAAACGATGCAGATTTTCCAAAGATCAAATTGAGGTTTGCAGACTGTATTTTGAGTAGCATTTGCAAGTGTCCTTTCTCCCTAGCCTTGCTTCCTTAATATAGGTGTATGATGTTGCCTCTTGTTTACTGTCCTAAGACTGTCAAATGCTGCAGATTTTCCAGAGATCAAATTGAGGTTTGTAGATTGTTGTTTGAGTAGCATTTTCAGGTGTCCTTTTTCCCTAGCCTTGCTTCCTTGGAATCTTTTCCAAGCCACCTCAAACAACCTACAAATGGTGTATATCGTTCTCTACTGAGTGCCGATCTGAGTGTTGAATTCACATTATAGGTGGGGTTTTAAATATGCAATGCATGCTGGTCTAAGTTAAATGCAGATTTTAGTTGGGGTATTGGATACTTGTGACATTTACTAGCATATTTGTATCTTTGTAATACAAATGAAATCTGATTGATGCCATACCTATGCTGGGATTTATCATTATTGCTCCTATTTTTGTTCATGGCATATGCATGGTGGTTATAATCTGATATTGAGATAAAGGGACAGTTGAATACATGCTATATACATCGTTGAATGGATGTTTGGCTATAAGCCTGTTTACAAATCTGTTGTTCGTTGAATGAATGTTTGGCTATAAGTCTGTTTACAAATGTGTTGTTTGCATCTCGCTGTCTTAACAATCCATTTCTATGCAAAGTTTATTACAAGATTTGTCATGGGCACATGTTGATGCTTCATTAGTGTTTCCATCCATAAATAAGCATACTTGCATTTATCTTACGTTTTGATGATCCATTGAAAGATGATGATGAATGCTCTATAAGTGTTATACTATCATGACTACATTAATACTTGCACTTGAAATATTTTATATTGCATTCCATTGGTTATCAATGATGGATCGTGATGCATTGACATAGAAGTTGGGTATTCTTGCAAGCAATCTTAAGCATTTATTGTTGTCTTCTCTAATTCATTATGTGTCATCATTCTTAAGAATTCAACCCAAGTTAATCTAATCATCATCTTTATCTCTTATGACTACATTAATACTTGCACTTAAAATATTTTATATTGCATTCCATTGGTTATCAATGATGGATCGTGATGCATTGACATAGAAGTTGGGTATTCTTGCAAGCAATCTTAAGCATTTATTGTTGTCTTCTCTAATTCATTATGTTTCATCATTCTTAAGAATTCAACCCAAGTCAATCTAATCATCATCTTTACCTATCTAATAGCAATGATAGGATCTAGTTTGACCACACAGGAAAACTCTCCTTAGGTTAGAAAACCTAGCCTAAAAGAGTAGAGGCAAGGTCACCTCAATTGAGGTGATAGTGGAAGACATGCCTATCTATTGCTCCAATCTCTCCCTTGCAGGTTGGGAATTTTCCTTTGCGAGAGTTTGAATGGTAACAATTTTTCTTATTCTCTCCACATGATTCATAAATTGTTTCAATTTCAACTAGTTTACATGCGTGTTTTAGAGGAAAAATTGTAATCATCCCATTGAAGGGCCTTGACCTAATGTATTGTACCTATCCTTTTAATGATATATAATCTAATGATCTATTTCCATATGGGTTGGGTAGTTGAGCAATATATTCTTATCCTCTCCACATGATTCATAAATTGTTTCAATTTCAGCTAGTTTACATGTGTGTTTTAGAGGAAAAATTGTAATCATCCCATTGAAGGGCCTTGACCTAATGTATTGTGCCTATCCTTTTAATGATATAGAAGCCAACGAACTATTCCCATATGGGTTGGGTAGTTGAGCAATATTCCAAGACGTATGAAAGGGATTTGTCCTTACCACATAAAGGGCACTCTTGAGGGTTATTCCAATACTATCTAACCCAGACCTTGAAAAATAACGAACTAGGTGAAAATGGCATTTTGGGTTCATCGACTTCCCAAATTTTGAAAATTTTATGCAGTTGGGTAGAATTTAGGTAGAAATATTGGTATTTAGGTTCCATTTTTTTATTCAACCTTTTAATTTTTACTGTTGTTATAGAAGTTGCTTTGAGAAATAGGTTGGGGTTGAGCATTGCACCATATCACATAGTTCATTTAGCTAAGGTTTTGGGGCTAATGTTTATCTATTTTTCCAAATTCTATTGGGATTTTCTTAGGGTTCATTATTGTTTAACATGCTATTTTAGGTGGACTAGACCATACATGAATGGGACCTTGGTGGATGGTTTAATAATTTGTCAACCCGTTGGTGGTGGTTTGTTATTATCATTATTGATAATGGTTGGATTATCTTGTCAATGATTTGCACATCAAGGGCATATAAAGTGAAGGTTATGAATAATTTCTAATACCAATATATGCACCATTGCGTATTCAAAGATCAACCTAGCTTAAAGTTAAGGCTATATGTGACTAACTCCTTAAAATTGATCAAGAACCAATTTATTTGGGTTGGATCAATGAACCTTAATTGATCCACTCCCATTTTGGGGACATTGTAAACTTCTTTAAGTGTTTCAATAATCATTCTATGATATCTAAAAACATTTTATCAAGACACTTCCACCTAGCAAGACACTTCCACCTAGAAAGAGACCATTTTAACCCATAATTGGTGCCCTCCAAATAGAAAGGTTATGGAAAGATGAATCTTTCCACTAGGTGATACCCAATGTGTTAGTACTAGAAGTCACCTCTGGATTGCATGGAAGGTAAGCCTAGTACCCATCAGAGTTTTATGTCATGGGTTGGTTTTAAAGAGGTCAAATGGGTGCATACTCAATATGATATCGTTTTAACACAGAAAAATGGACTAGCATGCATAAGCAATTGAGGTCTGGAATCAACATCAGTTCTGAGAGAGGTATCTATATGAGGAATGAATTGAGTGTCAACGCAATGAGTTCAATGCCTTGTGACAGGGTGGTCATACGGTGCCCGATTATGAGGCCCATTTTATGGAGCTTCTTGGGTATGATCTTCACGTAAATACTGAGAAACTTGAAGTCAATAGGTTCATGTTTGGCCTTTATTTCAACATTCGTGCAAAGGTTAGGATTATGATGCCTCAAACCTTGCATAATGTTGTTCAGAAGGCCCTCATAGAAGAGGAGGAGCTTATCAGTGAGGGTCAGATAAGGACTTTGGTGAGACCAGTAGGACACGCATCTTCTGGTGCGTAGCAACATCAGACACCAGCTAAACATTCACCAGGATATCATGGCCTCCAGAGAGGATCCAATTTCACTACACCTCGGTGACCAATGCCTCAGCAACAGACTCCTTACCAAGGACCACAACACCAACAACAATAGTTTAGGCCCGTTCAGCAGAACAGACCAGGGTTCTAGGCTGGTGGGCCGTCATCTTCTACTTCGGGTACCAGGAGTACTGGACCGAAGAAAGGGTGTTGGATATGTGGGGAGATGCATTACCAGCGTGACTTCCCAGTGGAGAGGACCAGAGCATCGGGATTAGCCAGACTCACTACCGTGGGAGATTTGGGCAAGGCCCATCGAATTCATGCAATGATGAATAACTGCCAGGCAGAGCACCAATCGACTGTGCTCGAGATGTCAGGTACCGTCGCTGACCAGACCCTTATTATTTTGATATATCCAGGTGTTACAGAGAGTTTAATTTTTGGGGAAGACCTAAAAAGAATTAAGGTAAAGGTGGTCGAACATGACGAGTTTAGCTTTGTATAAATGACTTTGGGAGCCAAACAAAAGGTTGGTGGGAAGGTTACGGGCTGTAGCCTTAACCTGGGAGAGTTTGTCACAAGGGCCAACCTGTACGTCATGATATTAGGATATTATGATGTCGTGATTGGTATGGACTGGTTGGAATCGCATGAGGCGATACTCAATTGTAAGACGAAACAATTGAGCTTGGTCGATGATGAGGGACAAGGACGCGTAATTGTAGGTTGGAACTAGGGAGTTTTTGTGAGCTTCATCTCTTCCTTGTAGCTATGTAAGAGCATGCATAAGGGATGTAATATTTATGTGATTCTTGCGTTAAACGAGAAGGGAATAGCAGAAGGTCTAGAACACCTTTCAATGGTGAGAGAATTTGCGGATGTCTTCCCTGAGGATTTACCTGGGATTCTGTCAGAGAGGGAATTGGAATTTACCATAGACCTAAAACTGAGGAATGAACCGATAGAAAGAACGCATTATTGGATGTTGACACCAGATTTACAGGATTTGAAAATGCAATTGAAGGAGTTGTTGGACCTAGGACTTATACATCCAAGTGTGTCACTGTGGGGTGCGCCTGTTATTTTCATACGAAAGAAGGATGGGTTGTGGAGACTCTGCATTGACTATCGTCAATTGAACAAGGCAACAATCAGGAATCAAAATTCGTTGCCAAGGATTGATGATCTGTTTGATCGGATGAAGGGTGTGACAGTGTTTTCAAAGATTGACTTGAGATCAAGGTATCACCTGTTACAAATCAAGGAGTATGACATACCTAAGATCTCTTTTAAGATGAGGTTTGGACATTACGAGTTTACTATTTTACCGTTTGGACTCACGAATGCCCCAGGGGTATTTATGAGTTTGATGAATGGGGTGTTTCGCGAATACTTCGACAGGTTCATCCAAGTATTCATTGGTGATATTTTGATTTACTCTTGGATGATGGAAGAGAATGACGAGCACATTCTCTTGATACTATAGTGTCTATGAGAGAACAAATTATATGGGAAATTGTATAAATGCTCATTTTATCAATCAAAGATTCACTACTTAGGGCATTTCATCTCTGACAAATGAATCGTTGTGGATCCAACAAAGGTCGAGGATTTTATGGAATGGCCTGCATCGATGAATGCCCCAGAAGTACATAGGTTCATGGATTTAGCGGGATACTATCGACAGTTCGTTGAGGGATTTTCGACGATAGCAAATTCGATTACGAAATTGCAAAAGAAGAACAAGAAGTTTGTTTGGACTGAGAAATGCGCAGAGTTATTTCGATGTCTCAAGGAGATGTTGACAATAAAACCAATATTGAAGGTCCTTGACATGGACGCGGACTTCTTGGTATGAACTGACGCATCCAAGGAAGGCTTAGGTGGAGTTTTGATGCAAGATGATTGAGTGATCGTTTACATATCCAAAACATTGAAAAGGCATGAGGAGAACTATGCAACACACGATTTGGAGTTGTTAGCCATTGTTTATGCCTTGAGATTTTGGAGACACTACCTTATTAGAAGAAAAACTAAAAACAGACCACTGTGGACTACAACACATCTTTACGCAAAGCAAATTGAACGCATGACAACGACGTTGGTTGAAATTTCTTAGCGAGTAAGATTTCGAGACTACTTACATAAAGGGAACAATGAACATCGTGGTGGATTTGTTGGGTTGAAGACCATGCATATTTTCGGTGATGCCTCTTCAAACGAATCTACATGAAAATATTCTAACCTTACGATGCGACGTTGATTGGTACAAAGAGGTCAAGGATTTTATCGAACAAAATACAATGATGGTACCAAAATTTGAGGGATTTTCTATGGGAAACGATGGATTATTGAGATTTAAAGTTTGAATTTACGTACCACCCAATGACGATTTGAGAAGTTTGATCCTAAACGAGGCTTATAGAGTAGTGTACATGGCTCATCCTAGAGTCACAAAGATGAGTGCAGACCTTAAACCCTTATTCTTATGGAAAGGAATGAAGGCGGACATAGTCAACTATGTGGCCAGATGTCTAGAATGTTAGCAGGTGAAGGCTGAACATAGACATACGACATGATTAGTATAGCCACACGCTATTCTATAATCGAAATGGGGGGTCATTTTGATAGATTTCATTGTTGTATTGCCACTGATGACAATGAGACATGACTCGATTTTTGTGGTAGTCGACACTCTGACGAAGAGAGATCATTTTATTCCTATGCGTACAACGTATCAGGCACCTTACATAGCTATAGTTTTCATCATTGAGATTGTGAGGCTGCATGGTGTGCCTAAAAGGATTATATCCGATAGAGGATCGGTGTTTACATGATGATTTTGGACTAGTTTCCAAGAGGCCTTGGGAACCCAACTTAACCTCAGTATCATGTATCACCCAGAGACAGACGAGCAGACCGAACGAACAAAAACATTCTTGGAGGACATGTTGTGTATGTATGTTATGGACCAACAGAAGCATTGGGAAGAATTCTTTCCACTTGTAGAATTTGCATATAACAACAGTTATCAAAGAACCATTAAGATGATGCCTTTCAAGTTTCTATACAGGCGACCATGTCAGACTCCTTTAAGTTAGGATCGGCTTGAGGATAGGGTCCTAGTGGGACCAGAAGAGATCCAAGAAATGGAAGATAAAATGAAAACAATAATACAAGGATCAAGGAAGCGTAGGATAGAAAGAAGAGTTACACCGATGCGCATCATGTCAATCGTAGTTATGAAGTTGGCGACCGAGTCTTCTTGTAGGTGAAACCACATAAGAGTTCGATAAATTTTGGAAAGGGTGATAAAATATCTCCTAGGTTCATGGGAACTTTAGAGATTATGGAAAAGAAGGAGCCTATGACCTATAGACTAGCCTTTCCTGATTCTTCGAGGAGTATGCACAATGTTTTTCATGTATATGTTTTGAGACATTATATTAGTGATCCTAGACATGTTATTGACATGAGTTCCTTCCACATATTTGACGAGGGTGTGCTCATGGTGGAGGCAATATGCATCCTGGACCATCGCATTCGACTTCTACAACGTCGAATAGTAGATCATGTCAAGGTCCAGTGGGACAACTATAGTCTTCACTCAGTGACCTGGGAGGACGCATATGATATGCGTCAATAGTTTCCATCTTTTTTTTTATAGTTAGACCTATGATATTCTAATGCGCTTTATTTTGGCACTTACATACTATGAAATTTCGGGAGAAAGTTTAAAACAAGAGGGGGTGTATGTAACATCTCTCTCTTGTGCGCACTGAGCGAACTTATTCTTTGAGGACACTTGCGTGCAAGTGATCCAGGTTATTATACTATTGGTTGTTTTGATTATGATTTTGAGATATTGTAGATTTGATTATATGTTATTTTGTTGTATTTACATAGAGATGTGCTATTGACTAGGTTCTCCTGAGTGTACAGGACTCTGGACATTGAGGATACAGAGCCATCGATGAAACCCCTTGGACTCCGAATGCATCCAGGGAGTGGACTGTTAGGGTTTGAATGTTTTTGATGTGACATATGTACATATGATTAGATGTTATGATAATTGATTATTATTGATGACATGATTCGTTGATGGATGCAGGCTGATGATAGCTTGCCGACCAAACTCACTTTTGGAGTAGAGGGGTTACGCACGACAACCAGAGATATTGAGGGAGAGGTGTGGCAACAACCCTTTCATAGCCTACTAGCACTCCCTCCGTGGCTCGAATTGTAGGTTAATGATTACCTAGTTTGAGAAGACCCACGATGTCGTGAGGGAAGACTGTGATAGTTGCTCACAATTATTCTAAGGGGCACGCAATAAGGTAAGGTCCTTATTCCTTAGAGGACCTTAGTCTCCCACAAGATCACTTGATAGAGTATTGAATCCAGGGGTTTGGCGTCTACCAAATTTAGTCAAGAGGCAAGTGGCACCCTTGGAGAACGTAGTGCATCTTGAAGGGCACGTCGCACAAATAAAATGGAAAGAGGCGAGTGGAACCCTCGGAGCACATAGTGTGTCCTTAACGACACGTCGCGATTTTAAATGGTAAGTGAATAAACCTAGTGCCTAGAAAACTGTGCCTCCTTACGACCTAGTCAGCCTTAAAATGAATGATGTGATAACTAAAGTTTAAAAACATTTTTTTCCCTTAAAAAAAATAAAAAAGCCGCCCAACCTAGTGAAATTAAAACCTAGGTCTAAGTAGAACTTGTGGATAAAGAAAAACTAAATAAAATTGTAACAAGAAGTCGGGTAAGAAATTCAAACCTTAATTATTAAAGTAAAAAAAATAATTTTATAATAGAGGATTAAATTATTAAAAGGGTAAATGGTTTTTTTTATCTACACTTGCTAAATTGATTTTTAGTTAAAAATGAAAAAGAGGGAAACTTAAAAGAAAATGAAATTTAAAGAAAAAAGGGGAAATTTAAAGAAAAGGGAAAACTTAAAGAAAAAGATGAATGTCTAACTTAGTAAGGAATTTATCCCTTAGAACTTTCTATTTATGAACTCAACTAGGAATTAAGTAAGGCGTAAGTCATTTAATAATTGTAAGGGAATTTTGGGACATCGAGGAGAATTTTTAGGAACGCTTTTAAGTGGGTGAGGGAAATAGGAATATTTAATTAATTAACAAAATTGATTTTCTTGTGCAACTAGGGGATTAGGCGACATGCGTACGAGGAGGTTTTACATAATTAAATAAATGACAAGGGAATATAATGAGGGTTTGGGAAACTAATGACTAGGAAACTCTATAAAAGATATGGCGAAGGAGGAGTATGGATCACATTTGGATTGTGTAACGCTACGCCGTTGAAATTTTATCTTGATTGAACTTTCTCTTGTGGGAGTTGGGATACCCAACTCAGGTAACGAGTGGTAGCTAGACCTTGTGAGGTGAGCTGGGTGCTATAATTCTCTGGTATTGTGTGTGTGACCTGTTTGCGGCTCAGGGGGATTAGGGGGAAGAAGAGTACCCCTAGCGTTGGCTGGGAGGTACTAGTGAGGTCTCATCGGTCGACAAGACATACTTGGACGAGGTGCAAGCATAGGACATTCACTTATGGTTCTTCGTATTTGGATACGGTACACATGTACATAATTTGTATTAAATAATATCTCAATTTCTTGTTCATGCATTACTTTATTGTCGAAAGCGTGCTTGCATAGATGATGTTAAAAGAAAAAGACTCGTTTAGTTATGCATATGAACTTTTATCTGGGTGATAGTACGTCGTGTGAAATCACAAAAGGGTCACTATATTTCTGTTTCTGAGTTTTGTTTTATTTTACTTGGTGTTTCTATTGTTTTTAATACAAGGAAACTTGTGTCTTTATCTTTTGTTCTTATCCTTTTAGTTATTAGTCCGTGCCTGAGTAGTCGGCCAAGAGCCGAATCGACTGTATTTCACTACGGTGTTAAAGATTTAGATTCAAATGCTCTACTTTCTTGTGCATGGATAATAAGTGAAGGATAATTTCTTTGCCCAACAAATTCCTTACTGTGTACAATGAAATTTTCTCCTTATTTCTCAGCCATATCTTTGTTCCTTTCCTCAAAAAATTCGCTTTACCCACCTAGTTGTGTATTGGGCCAGTTCACTACGTTTCTTTACTGTATTTTACCTTCTGCATGAATGATTTTTGTTCTTATTGTATATGTATTCATTACCGGGTCCCCTGTGATGTAACCTTTCAACACTTCTTGAATTTCACTCCCTTTACACTGCTTATTTCGTTGATCTCCCTTACACTTCTTAAGTGGAATTCAATCAATGTTTGATTTCTTTTGAATAGTTGAACTTAAGTTGATCTTCCTTTAATTCCTTAATGGATTTGTATGATGGATGGAATCTTATTGTCGCCTGACTCGATTGAGCTTCTTCAATTCCTTCCCATGAAGATGCAATCTTTAGCTTGATATACCTGCTTACTACTTTGTAGAATACGATCCTCTTATATATCTTTAATTATGAAATGGAAGTAGTATGCAGTCCTTATATTGCACTTAGTAAGTTTTCACCTTGATTTTTAATGAATATAAAGGCAACTCTAATCCTTGCTAATTACTCCTTATAATGGATTTCTTAGAAATGTATAAAGGGGTCTGTCTGACAAATCGTAGCTATGCGTTGTATATTTTGTACGATATTCGTTGATATCATTATTCTTTCTGCGTTGACAATTCCTGGTTGTATTCTTTATATATTCTGCACAATTATTTTGTATATGAATGACAAATCATTTCTTGTTGTACATTTCGTTGGTGTTCTTTACATATTTCCTGTAGGAAAATCGTGATGTTCTTTATATATTCCATATATATATATTTGGTATATGACTGACAAATCGTTGCTTGCTGTACATTTCATTGGCATTCTTTACATATTCCGTGTAGGCAAATCACGTTGTTCTTTATATATTCCATATATATATTTGGTATAAATTTCTTGCTGGAAAATTGTTGGAATTCCTTGAAATGAAAGGGGTTGTGTGATAAATTGTTACCATGCTTGCATATTTTGTATGACATTTGTAGGCATTCTTTATAAATTTGGGTTGAAAATCATTGATATTCGTTATACATATTCTTTATTTATTCAATTGAAAAGTCTGTAGTAAATATATTTTTATATTCAATTTCTGATTAAATAATAAATATACAGAAATATCTTGAAAAGGATACGGAAAACATACCCAGATTATCCATCTGTTTTCTACAAGAATAAAACAATAAGAACATTTTCCTTGATATAATTGTTCCTTTGATTGTTCTCAACCATTGACAACGCTGAGTTGTCAGAGAATCAATTTTAATATCCAACTGCTGACAACACTGAGTGGTTAGAACACTGGCAGAACAAATTAAATTTTCGTATTCTAATAGTTGCTTTATAGCCATAACAGTCTTTTAACTTTGCCATAAAAGATTCTCTGATATTATTTTTCATCTTCTCTGATATAAATTTGCATATCATTTTCATATATATTAATTCTCATTAAATTTTTCCATAATTTCCAAATATTAATAGTTGATTCGTATATTAAGTTTTCGTAAATCAATAGTTGCTTTATAGCCTTAATATCAGTCTTTTAACTTTTCCATAATAGATTAATTGCTGCAATGGAATAGATTAATTGTTACAACGGTGATAGATTAATTGTTTAATAGATTAATTGTTGCAGTGATAACAAATACTTTGGTAATAGATTAATTGTGTATTTGCTATGGTAATAGGTTAATTGATTAATTGCAATGGCAATAGTTCACTTGTTTGCACTTAGTCACAATGATTTAGCTAATAATGGTTTAGGGTTTAATTGTGTAATAGTTTAATGGCTTGCGTAAGATTAATGACGAGGGTTTAATAGTTTTATTTGCTAAATGGATTAATAGTTTAAAATTTAATTGGTTACTATGTGCCTTGTGCCTTAAGTTGAATTTGTAAATGGTGGTTGGTCATAGTTGTTACACCACTTATGATTTCCTTGTAGGAAAACAAGAAATCCTTCGGTTAATTGCGCAATTTAATTTTAATGATGTCACCTTGCATCTTGTTGACTTGTTGATTGGGTGTTTGGGTATAGTCTTTGTGTATTTATTGATAGAAAATTAGGTCTCCTAGTGCATAGGATTTTTCTTGGGTTAAATGTCTAGATATGTTATGTTGCGCCATGGTTATTGTCATGCCTATTGCCTTGCGATGGCATGACTCCTGATGAGGGGATCATTGCGCGCTCTGTTTGATAGATGCAAATGATAACCTGGCTAGAGTCTTGTTCTTCCCGATGTGGGCGTATTGTTTGTTGTAATGGACATTGGTACTTGGTTCTGTAACGCCTTAATGTGATTGATTTTGCTCGCCGTAGAGGTTTCTAGTTACTAGTCATTGAATCCGTTGTGTCATGTTTGTTGATGTTGTCCTTTAGCTTGTAGACATTGTCTTGCTTGTGTCAGGCGGGTAGTTGTTTTTATTTGTCTATTGATTATTGCATGTCTCGTCCAGTTGAATGATGTGCTAGTATGGTGGGTTGTTGTTGTGTATTTCTCGATCTGCATGCATTATGTTCGTCATCAAGTTGTGTTGATTAATTGTTATCGTTGTTCCCTTCCTGCTTAAAAAATAAAAAAAGTGCACTTGCTTTGTGTTGCATGTAGTCGTAACAACATGGTTTGTTAAAATTTGAGTTTTCCAAATTTGTCAGGAATGAAAAATAAGGATCATTATGGTTTAATAAAGTCAAAGAGGATTTTGAAATCTATGGCATATATAGTGAAGGTGAGAAACATAGACATGCATCCATGCAAATAAAGAGAGATGCATATAACTAGTACATGTGGAGGAAAATGATGGGATATGCCATAAGTTGGACCAATTTTAAAAATGATTTTTTAAATATTCCAAGTTATCAAAGAAGAAGAGTTTTTTACAGAATTCGTGAGACTACAACATAAAGGAATCTTGGATGATTTCACTCGTGACTGGGAAACACTAGCCACAAGAGTACTCGGGTTATCTACTGAACACCTAGTTCAATCGTATATAACTTTCCTAAAATTTCACATCCTAAGAAAATTAAAACTACATGGTATCACATTTATAGAAACAACAATATGTAAGGATAAAGTTGTAGACACAAATTTTGAAAGGTCATTGTTTGAGAAATCTGATAAGAGGTATTCGCGATGAAAAGACAATGATTGCAGGTTCTGCAGAGACAAGTTGTCGCTAGGTCACAAATGTAGGAACCATAATCCTAACAAGAATGAATTTGATAGGCCATAAGAAACTTCCATAAGCAACTTTGATGATGAAGAAGAAATAAGAAAGAAAAATAAATGTGGTAAATGTGGTAAAAAATGGTTTTCAGGCCATAGATGTGCATCTAAATAACTATATCATTGCAAAATCGTTAACATAAAAGAAGTAGAGTTTCCTATTGTAGAAGGCATGTTAGATTCATATGAAGAAGAATAACCAAATGTGTCATTAGAATCAATTACATCAGTAGACAGGGTTGTAAGGAAAATGACAAGGTTACAATCCAAAAAAAGGAAATGCAACCATTTACAACTCGTTATATTCCACCTCATTTGAGGAATAGTTATTCCATTCATAATAGTAAAGACATAAAAAAAAACATAATTTCATTTCAAGCAATCATAGAAAGGATGACATCAAATACCATGAAGCTCAAAGGGAGCCTAAAAGGAAAACATATCACAATATTAGTAGATTCGGGAAGCACCCACAATCTCGAGGATATTAATATCATGAGACAATTAAATATTTTTTGTACCCTATCAAAGATCTCATGGTTACTATTGTCGATGTCCAACCTATCCTAGGAGTAGGACGATGCCATAAGGTTTCAATAAATATCCAAAATTTGGATTTACCAACCTGATACTATGCTCTACGTCTTTGTGGAATAAATATGATTTATGGAAAAAAATGAATAGTGCAACAAGGAATGAATGCCACAAACCTCCAAAAACAATTCATGGAATTAAAATGAAAGGAGAAAAGATATAAGTTATATAGTTTAGGAAACCAAGATATTTCGCACAAAGAAATTAAAAATTCCATACTTCTTGTACAAACAAGTATTGACCAACAAATACATCATTCATGTGAAACTTCTAAGGGAGAGAGAAACTCCTTTCTTTAAGGACAAAGCAATTTTGGAGAGGAGGGAAATGTTATAAACAAAACTTAAAAAAAATTAATAAGAATAATAAAATAAATAATAAATAACAAGCTAAATAATATAATAATTAAGACCCATGACTAAAAGTCACGACTTCTCGATAAAGGCACATGGTACAACCCCTTCAATGTAATGAGACATCATTTTAATCATTCATTTACAAAATAATATATTTTTATGCCTCACGAGCAATTCAAATAAATACTTTGTTTAAGGCTAGAAAATTTGAGCACTTTAAGGACTCTTAAATTTATCAATTTAAAGAACTAGGCTATCAAAGAATTCCATGTTTTTCTTCATGACTATAATCCTCGAGATGAATGTTGGGTAGCAAGAGGGAATTCCATGTTTTCTTCATGACTATAATCCTCGAGATGAATGTTGGGTAGCAAGAGGTACTGAGCTCCAAATAACCATCCTCTTTATCATATGTGAATAACCATCCTCCTTCATCATATGTGAGTAATAATGATCTTGAGGAGACCGATGTCCAACAATGACCGCAAAACCTTACCACATTTGCGTCATCATAAAAGTTCAATAGGTTAAACTCTCATGGAGTGACAAATGACATAAGAAGTACACTATCATTCGAACAATTGTATGAATACTTTATTTTGTTCCCAACTAGCTTTGCATTTGAGTGTATCAATATTTGATACTTGTATGTATATATATTATTTATCATTCGAACAATTGTATGCTTATTTTGTTCCCAACTAGCTTTGCATTTGAGTGTATCAATATTTGATACAAATATTTGATACTTGTATGTATATATATTATTTATCTTACAAGTTTATAAAATTAATTCAAATATGTATTAAAATTTGTATTCATTCTATTTGGTATAAGAAGTCATATTTTATAGGGAAATCACGATACAATGTTATTATTGTTTCAGTGGTTTTACCAAAACAATATACGAGATACTTCCCTATATTCATGGATGACATTCTTAATAAATTTATTGAAGTACACTAGTATACTTCAGTGAGGAAATTAGAACTGAGTACTTATAGACATTGAATTAGCTAAATTCCCAAGAAAATTGATAACCATCAATTAAATTAATATTCTATAAACATTGTATATCTATATTGTGATTTATTTCATTATATATATATATATATATATATATATATATATATATATATATATTGTGTGTGAGAGAGAGAATTAATTTTAAAATAGGTATATGTAAGATGCCAAAACAAAGTGGTCCATATAAGTCATTGTATAACAAATATAATATGACATTCATTGATTACTGCAAGCTCTTTTGATTAAATGTGCATACATAAGTTCATTAAGTTCTAAAATGATATATAGAAAGTAGAAATTTAGAGAGTGTAAGTGATAAGACTTCAATATAACAAATATAATGTAATATATTGTATAGACATTTATTACTTATTATATCTTTTTTAGGGAAAAATACATGAATAAGTTCTAAGATGATATATATAGGAAAAGTGAAATATACATGGATAATATTTAAAATGACATATATACATTGATAAGGATAAGTTCTAAAATGATATATATAGACATTCATTAATTATTATACCCTTTTTTTTTTGAGGGAAATGTACATGAATAAGTTTTAAAATGATATATAGGAAAAGTGAAATGTACATGGATAAGATTTAAAATGACATATATACATGGATAAAGATAAGTTCTAAAATAATATATATAGACATTCATTAATTATTATACCCTCTTTTGAGGGAAACATATATAAATAAGTTTTAAAATAATATATAAAAATAGTGAAATGTACATGGATACGATTTAAAATGACATATATAAATGGATAAGGATAAGTTCTAAAATGACATATATAGACATTCATTAATTATTATACCCTCTTTTGAAGGAAATGTACATGAATAAGTTCTAAAATGATATATATAGAAAGAGTGAAATGTACATGGATAAGATTGAAAATGACATATATACATAGATAAAGATAAGTTTTTTTTGAGGGAAATGTACATGAATAAGTTTTAAAATGATATATAGGAAAAGTGAAATGTACATGGATAAGATTTAAAATGACATATATACATGGATAAAGATAAGTTCTAAAATAATATATATAGACATTCATTAATTATTATACCCTCTTTTGAGGGAAACATATATAAATAAGTTTTAAAATAATATATAAAAATAGTGAAATGTACATGGATACGATTTAAAATGACATATATAAATGGATAAGGATAAGTTCTAAAATGACATATATAGACATTCATTAATTATTATACCCTCTTTTGAAGGAAATGTACATGAATAAGTTCTAAAATGATATATATAGAAAGAGTGAAATGTACATGGATAAGATTGAAAATGACATATAGAAACATTCACTCATTATTATACTTTTTTTTTTGTAGTGAAATGTATATGAATAAGTTCTAAAATGATATAGAAAGTGGATATTTAGACAAAGTGGTATGAATCCTAAGTCTAAGAATATAATGGTAGAAATAATAAGTCGAATTTCATACTTTGTTGAAACATGGATAAGATTTAAAATGACATATAAAGACATTCACTCATTATTATACTTTTTTTAGGAAAACGTACATGAATAAGTTCTAAAATGACATATAGAAAGTAAATATTTAAACAAAGTGGTACAAACCTTAAATCTAAAAATACAATGGTAAAACGAATAAGCCGAATTTCATACTTGGTTGAAACATGGATAAGATTTAAAATGACATATAAAGACATTCACTTATTATTATATTTTTTTTGGGAATGAAATGTATATGAATAAATTCTAAAATGACATATAAAAAATAAATATTTAAACAAAGTGGTACGAACCCCAGGTCTAAAAATACAATGGTAGAAAGAATAAGTCAAATTTCATACTTGGTTGAAACTTCATACAAAAACATTTTTTTTCAAATGATTATAATTGAAATTTAAATAATGGAATTTTAAGTTCGTATATTAAAACGATTATTTCAAAGTAAGTAGAGTATACATTTACTTCAATGGAAATGTTATATTGAATTGTTAAGTCCTATATACATGACCAACTAGTGGAGATATAGTCTAGATGTCTAAATAATATAATAATATAGGTATCGGCTGATAGTACATAATTATCACAGTATATATCGTTGATAGTATTTGATAAAAGGCCTAAGATTTAGGAACAAAATCGAGAAGAATCACAATATTGACATAAAATCTGAGGATGAGACCTTTCAGATTAGATATTGCTTGGATTTTCTTAGAATATACAATTATAGCACATGCTATATATCAAAGTTGATTTTATAATGGCAGAAAAGCCAGATAAAGTAAATCATGGCACAAAAGCCACCTAAAATCATTAGTGTTAGTGTTAGGAGCCAAGTTTTAGAAACAAAACCAAGAATAATTAAAAGATTGACAGCAGGTTTATGACAATAAAATTTAAGGCTACCGACCTTTGAATCAAAAGATTAACACCAAGTCTATGGAAATAAAATCTAAGGCTACAAACCTGGTTAGTAAAACCTAAGGCTACGGACCATTGATATTAGAGTTTGTTTGGATTTTTGTTCAATTTATTTCAAAACTTATATGTGTAAACACTTGTTTTAGGCATTCAATTCAATAGATTCCAGCATAAATACTTTAGTTACCAATTTGTTTAGCAAAAATGTGATGTATTATAAAGCTATATTAACTTATAATTAGTACAATTACAATTTTATAATTAATTTTAATTTATAGTATTTTGATATGTAGCTTGTTGAATTATTGGCATAGATATATTTTAATCATCAATTTATTAATCCTCAAGATGGATAATTTTATAATTAATTTTAATTTATAATATTTTGATATGTAGCTTGTTGAATCATTGGTATAAATTTATTTTAATCATTAATATATTAATCCTCAAGATGGATAAATTATTTTTTTTACAAGTTTCTTTATGCTTCAGATTTGTACGTTATTATGAATTTATATTATTTTTCTCTTCTTGTTTTATGTTGGTGTTAAACATTAACTATGAAAAATATTTCATTTATTTATTTTTAATGTAAAGCATGTCTTATATATAAAGATTTTTTTTATAAAAAATTGTGAAAAAAATAATGGAAGGGTATATATATA
>ML797678.1:195927-207446 GCA_009831015.1 Picea engelmannii
ACCTGTCCGTTGGGCATGGTCCTGCACATCAAAAGCTACGCCCTCCATGGGCTCATTAGTCATAGGGATCATAGCAATGTTAATCACATTTCATCATTAATATTATCAAACATATGCATTAAAACCTTGATATATCATTCAATAGCTCAAAGACATTACAAAAACCTATAATACAAGGTTGAGAAAAGGGACAAGACGCCCTATTGGGATAGTATCCATAAGGAAAGGAAATTTTCCAAGGGGTTTCATCCAAGCCATGTAGATGAGGTGATGTGGCTAAGGGATGTCTAGACATACGGGTAGAGTGAGAGCTAGGGATGCATGATATTACTTGTGGGTGCCTTTGTATAAGGTGAGCTGTACCCGTCGCGGATGCAAAATTTTCCAAGCCCTTTCTTGCCTTTATTCTTTTCTTTATTTTCTTTTTCTTCTTCTTTTCTTTTTATTCAAGGGCTAACCAAAGGACACTGCCTTGGCATGGTGACCCGAGCTGATAGTGTTACCCACAAGTACTTTCATAGAGATGATAAGGCTGGCTTGTGATGAGAGCCCCTTTCCGTTGGCCATGAAACAAAAGGTCGTTACCTTGACATGGTAACTAGATGGTGGAAATGTCATGCTGTTAGGTACCCATGAACATAATAGGTTGGCTCGTGATGAGACCCCCTATCCTCTTGATTAGGTCTTGTTTGCTATTTTTTCGGGTCCCTCTTGTTTCTTGCTGAGAGGCCTTTTATTGCCTTCTCAGGGATCCTTGGGTGAAGCATCTTGAGGTTTTATTTCTAGGCTTTTATCTTTTACCAATTGCTTTTACCTTTTGGGCCTTTAGCCCCTTATTCCCACAAGATAAGGTGCAACCCCACAAACAGATCAGCCTAATGTCCAGACAAGGGGAATGGGATAGATGAGTGGGAGATAAGATGGAAAAGTGGTGGTATGATGGGAGTGGATGACGGCTCTTTAGAAATCCCCTAGTGGCAAACCAAAACCTATGGGTACAGGATTGCTAGGGCACCCAGTCAATCTCCACAAGCATGGTCAAGTGGGCCAATGTAATATCCAAGTATTTGTCAGAGATAAAAGGGATTAGATGCATACATTTAAAGGTTATAATGATCAAAAGTGACACATACCATGATACCTGGACCAATTACCTCATGGAGTAAGAGCCTTGTCTGATACAAGACCAAGCCGATGGTGATGGATGCTGTTGCTGCTGACAAGATGAATCTGACGAAAGAAGAAAAGTATGGGCCCTCCAGGGCCATGCTCAGGTCAATCCTGCGCTCGGTACTCCATGTCTAGGACCTGTGGGCCTCGAGACATGATCTCCTAGTTATCCCTAGAAATCGGGGATAACACTTCCCTAAAGAAAAAAGAACTGGAATAAAGTCAAAATAATGAACTATGTCCAAAGAGAGGGCATCTTTTATAAATAAATCTCATTTGGTCAAAATATGATGGAATAAGTTATCCCGCCACACACAAAAAAAATGAACATAGCGTGCTAATATCATGATAAAAAATGACATTACATCAAATATTCCATAGAATAAATAATTATGAGATCCCCAAACAATGTGTAATCCTTGCAAGTCCATGGTGAACCTGAGTGTATCAACCACTAAATAAAGCATACTACTAATTAAGACATCCTTGAAGCACCCCTACGTAGTAATACTTGAGAAACCTCTAAAATTGCTTGGCATATTGACACTCCCATAAAATTTGAGTCAATGTATTGGATCACAAAAAAGTGTGTAAAGGCCATAAAAAATCCCACTCTTGGATACGTTTCCCTTTGAAAAAACTCCCTAATAGATCAACAAACTTGAAAAAAATATTGACTTATAAGAAAGTCAATACAACTAATAACTCTATAACCAACAATTAAATCTACCTTCTATCTACCTAGATATCCAACAATCACTTAGGACTATGGATAACATGTGCCTCTAATGAAGTATGGAATACAAATAACAAGAGTCATAGTCATGAAGCGGCTAACCAATAATTCTAGAATCATAAGATGATCGAATGCATGTAGACGATGTTCGTTAGAAAGATAAAACCACTCCTTCTAATAATGAGAGATCAAGTCCTAGAAATCACCCCAAAGAAAGAGGCCTTTCCTACTCAATATATGAGAAAGAAAATGAGGAATCTCTACCACACTTGAATCTTGAACCCTCCAACTACAAATGGAATGGAAAGCTAAACCCAACAATCTTTACGTCTCCCCCATTTTCATGCAACTAAAACATAAAACAACTTCTAGGAAACCATGATTCTCTAAAAGATTAGGGAGACAAGCACATAAAAGAGATGAGGCGATGAGATGATCTAGTAAAGTTTGAAATCCCCCCAAAATTTACTTTAATTTTGTGAGGAAAGAACCTAATTCCTAGATGATATCTACTAAGGATATAAACCCTCAAGACACTACACCACACACTTGGTATCCAAAGTACTTCCCTAAGTGGAAACATCAATCAAAATAATATTCCCTCATTCTTGGGAATGGTGAAAACATCCCATGGGACTAAGGGAAAACCATGATCTCCACCATATTTGGACCATAGATAAGCTCCCAAAATATGCTTAATCCATCAAAACTAACACTTATTGGGACACAAACAAAGATGTATAATAAACATGATATTTGTAAAGAATGTAATGAAAAACATTCAAACTTTCCTACAAATGGAATGTCCTTATGATGCTAGATATGAAGTTTACTTTGCAACCTTCATAAACACCAATCTCACATGGGAATAATGTAATGTGTTCTTCCGTTATGAATAGGAAAGCGAAGAAAAACAAATAAATTTCTTATTCTTTTTAAAGCATTAGGAAATTAACATCATCAATATAATTCATAGCAGTGCATAATCTATGACATCATAAGTAAAATCATTACAAGTGACTTATCATCGTAATCCATAACGATGCAACCAACACATCAATCATAATTAGTAGCGACACATAATTAACACATCATCGCATTAGATAACCACACAAAATAAAAAAGTATCATAAATGGCGACACAAGATCAACTCATCACATAAATATAACACAGAGAAACTACCTGCCCAACCTACCCTGCAAGCTTAGGACCTCCAAGACACAAGTAACGCTCAAGCCCAGGATTCATCCGATTGACTTTGACCACTTAAGGTCTCAGGGCTGGAAACTATTCCGAGGAACACAAAGGTGTCTACATCCCACTAACAAAATCAAGTCGAAAACCAACTTGCTCAATCATTCAACATCATTATTGTTCATGGTGCAAGAGAATTTAATTACTAAATCAATCATATAACGACATAAGTTAAGGCGCAAATGTAATCAACTTTATTTTAGTTTCATGGAGTAAAAGCAAGAAGATATCGTATTCAAGGAGTGTGATTAATCAGTTATTGAATTCAATGATAATAAAACATTATTTTCAAGGTGCACGTGTGATCTAAATACCAAATTAAACATAAATCAACACCATCCCAATGTGTGCCATTAATCTAAACACTTAGGAAATCAAACATGAACATTGTTACAATGTGTGGGAGTAATATAAAGTGTAATCATTTAGGCATTATGATTAGTCCATAGCGCAAGAAATATAATTACTTAATCATCAGCATAAACCATGGCACAAGGGAATCAATCACTCAATCATTTATTCATTAACTTTTTTAGTGGTGCATGAAGAAAACTATATACATGACCATCCATACGTTGTTTTTATACCATGCCGTAAAATAATTAACAATTAAATTTTTATGGCACAAAAAGTAAATTACACACATGACCATTCATACTTCACTTTTATATCATGGTGCATATAATTATCAATTTATTCATTGCATAAGGAAATCTAATCACTTACATTCAATCATTCAATCCTAAGGTACTATGATTAACCTATACATTAATACCATAACATAAATTCATTCCTTCCTTCTATCTGAGAGTAAAGATGAATCTATCTAAAAGAATCTTAAATCCAGTAAGGTTTTAGTTTGAAGCTACTTATACCTATGTAAGATATTAAAAAATCCCATAAGTCAAGAATAAAAAACCTTAAGGATTTGAAAATTCCAACCTAAAACCCAAGTGAAAATGGTTGAAGAGAACTTCTTGAAGCAAGACTAAATATTTATTGTACAAGGATAATAGTATGCTAAGAACTCAAATTTCGGGTGGGGAAATTTAATTTCCACACACATAGATGATTCAAGGAAATAAAACACCAAGAGGGAACTCTAAATCTGGGCGGAATTTAATTTCCATACACATAGATGATTTAAGGAATTAAAATGGCAGGAGGGAACTCTAAATCTGGGTGAAATTTAATTTCCATACACAAAGATGATTCAAGAAATTAAAAATCCAGGAAGGAACTCCAAATTTGGGACAAATTTAATTTCCATACGAAGAGATGATTCAAGAAATCAAAATTCCAGGAGGGAACTCTAAATCTGGGTGAAATTTAATTTCCATACACAAAGATGATTCAAGGAATTAAAACACAAGGAGGGGACTCTAAATCTGGGTGAAATTGAATTGCCATAAACAAAGATGATTCAAGGAATTAAAACACCAGGAGAGAACTCTACATCTGGGTGAAATTTAATTGCCATACACAAAGATGATTCAAGGAATTAAAATGCTAGGAGTGAACTCTAAATCAGGGAGAAATTTAATTTCCATATACATAGATGATTCAAGGAATTAAACCGCTGGGAGAGAACTCTAAATATGGGCAAAATTTAATTTCCATACATAGAGATAATTCAAGGAATTAAAAAGCCAAGAGGGAACTCTAAATCTAGGTGAAATTTAATTTCCATACACAGAGATGATTCATGGAATTAAAACGCCAGGAGGGAAATATAAATCTGGCCGAAATGGTCTTTAAAAACACAGAGACATTTAATCAACTCAAAGAAAACTTCAGATGATGGGAGCTAGGAAAAATGGTCTTTGAAAACACAGAGATAACTACATAAAATCACTAAGCAATGATGTATAAATTCGTTGAGCAATGAGAGAAAGGCACATAGCTTAAGACTATTTCTAAAAATGTAGAGAATTAATTCTTAAATTCGCTGAGCAATAATGGGTAAACACGAAGCGTTTCCTCCCAACACACATGCATATATTATGCAAATATTAGTTGGGAAAAAGAGTTAAGGTGCAGAGCCCTTGGCTCCAAAAAAAACGTAGAGAATAAAATAGCCACAAAGCTAGAAATAAAATCATTAAGCATAGAATAGAACGTAGAAGTCAATACAATGAATCAAATCACCGAGAAAAAGAAATCACGGAGAAACAAAAAGGTAATCTTGTTGAGGTTTCATAGAAAAATCACAAGCATAAAAAGAGTCATCATACGAACTAAGCCTCAACAACTAATAGGAAAATAACGAACTAAGATCTCTCTTAGTGATATATACATCAATGTTTTTTAATCACGGTTGTTGGAGAATTCTAAAAAATCATTACAAATTAGAATTTTTTCAATTATAATCCTCAAGAGTGTACCATAACCGTGGAAGAGAATTTAAATATTTTCTCCCACGCTTGTGCTCCATCCAACTCCTTGCTTGCTAACCGTGAATACTTCACCTGTACCTCCTAGCCAACGCTAGGGGTAGTCTTCTTACCCCTTAGCCCCCGGGCCACAAAGGGGCCACGCACAAACACAACCAGAATACTCTAGCTCCCAGCTCACCTCGCAAGGTAGAGCTACCACTCTCTCTATCAAGCTAGCTATCCCAACTCTCACAAGTAAAACCAATTAGAATTTCTGTAACATTAACCTTACTCATAAGCCGTGTGTCCCAACCTTCAGCTCAACCATTTGTTTCATAAAATTTTCCTTAGTGACACCTTTCCATTTTCACATTTGATTTTTTTTTCAAAATTAATTAGGAATTATCCCCCCCCCCATACACTTTCACCCATTCCATTAGTTGCACTAATAAATCCACAATTTAATTTAATTAAATATCAATTTCCATCACCCGTCCTGGAAGCACTCCTAAAATCACTCCTAGTTGTCCTTTTATTCCCTTTATTTCCTATTTATGATTGATGCCTTTCTAAAATGGAGTTGAGTTAAAATATGATTTTTCTCTAGTTAAACTAGACTCTAGATACCTATCTATGCTTGCACATTCTTGTATGTTTTATTCCTTTCTTATTTTAATTTCTAAATTGGTATTTTATGCACATAGGTGTATTGTATTAATTCTTTAGAATTATTTCATCTCTCTTTATATCTTAAGTTGGTTTACCTTTTTCTTATTTCATCTAATTTGTAATTTAGTTTTAGAAATCTCACCAAGATTTAGACTTAGGCTTAAATTCAAATAGGCTTAGACTTCCATTTGGGGGTATAAAATGAATAATTTCAAACCTTAATTAATTAATTAAATCCGACAATGTTTAAGGATTTTATAAGATGTAAAAATTTGCTCAAGGTTTTCTAGGCCACCTAGGTTCATTGGCTCAAATGTTTATCATGCAATGTGCCCTTCAAGACACACTCTGTGGTCCAAGGGTGTCACTCGCCTTTGTTTCAAATTTTAATTACGTGATGTGCCCTTCAAGACACACTTTTTGCTCCAAGGGTGCCACTCGCCTTTGACTGGTTTTAGTAGTTGTCCAACCATTGGAGTCAGTACTCCATTCATGAGACCTTGTGAGAGACTAAGGGATTCTAAGGAATAAGGAACCTACCTTATTTCACTCCCCTTAGAATATTTGTGAGCTATTGTCTCAGTCTTCCCTCATGACATCGTGGATATCTCAAACTGGGTAGTCGTTAACTTACAATTCGAGCGACGGTGGAAGTGCTAGTAGGTTGTGATAAGGATGATTTCACACCTCTCTCTGAATATATGGTTGTTTTTCATGATCCCTTTACTCCTTATGTGAGTTTGATTAGAAAGCAATCATCATCCTGCATCCATCAACGAAACATTGTCAATGATCCATAAACAACATGATAATATACCCGATCATTTGTCACATATGCATAAATGAAATACTCAAACCAATACAATCCACTCTCTGACTCAATCTGGAGTCCAAGGAGGTCCATTGATTCCATTGACATCCTCAATATGTCAAGTGTCCTGCACACTCAAGGAAAAATTGTCAATAGCACCTATCAATACATAGATATTAAATAACATAACATCATAATCCATCAACATCATCATAAGAATCCATAAGAGAAAAAAACAACATATACTAAAACCAGATCACTTACACGCAAGTGTCCTCAAAGAATAAGTCAATAACATGTGCTCGCAAGAGAGGGATGTTACATACACCCCCTCTTGTTTTAAACTGTGTCCCAAAGTTTTACAGTATATAAATGCAGTAAATAAAGCATCTGACAAAATATAAAAATCTAACTATCAAATAAATATGGAAACTATTGGCGCATATCATATGCATCCTCCTAGGTAGCCGAGTGTGGAATATCATTGTCCCAATGGACCTTGACCTGATCGACTGTTTGACACCACAACCTTCGAATGTGATGGTCTAGAATGCGGATTGGCTCCATCATGAGTGCACCCTCATCTGAAACCTACAAGGAAATCATGTCAATCACATGTGTAGGATCACTAACATAATGTCTCAAAACAGATACATGAAAAACATCGTGCATATGACTCAAAAAATCAGGCAAGGCTAGCCGATAGGCCATGAGCCATTTCTTTTCCACAACTTTGAAAGGTCCCACAAACCTAGGATAGAGTTTAACACCCTTTTCAAACTTGATCAAACTCTTGTATAGTTTTACCTGCAAGAAAACTCGAATCACCAATTACATAATTACGGTCAATACGATGCGCATCGAGATAATTTTTTTTCCGATCTTGCGCTTTTTTAATACTTTTTATTATCATTTTGATTTTCTCTTACATTTCTTGGATCACTTTTGGTCCTACCATGACCCTATCCTCAATTCTATTCCAACTCAAAGGTGTCTGACATGATCGCCTGTAAAGAAACTCAAATGGTGAAATATTAATGGTGCTTTGATAGATGTTGTTGTATGCAAACTCTACTAGTAGAAATAATTCTTCTCAATGCTTCTGTTGGTCCATCACGTACATATGCAACATATCTTCCAATATTTGGTTAATTCTTTCTATCTTCCCATCTATCTCTGGGTGATACATTGTACTAAAGTCAATGCATACGTGACTCTGTTAATTGTTCCTTTTATGTAAGTAATCTCAAAATCGTACTTGCTAAGCAGTTCTAACCAATGCCTTTGTCACGCATTCAAGTCACTTTGCGTAAAAATGTGTTGCAAGCCACAATGGTCTGTTTTTAGTTTGAATTTGTGTCCAATCAAGTAGTGTCTCCACACTCTCAGGGAATACACAATGACTAATAACTCCAAATCATGCATAGCATAGTTCTCCTCATGCTTATTTAATTTCCTTGAGATGTAAGAAATCATTCGACTGTCTTGCATCAAGACTCTGCTAAACCTTCCTTGGATGCGTCTATGCATACCAATAATTCCTCGTCCATGTTGAGGACTTTTAGTATCATAGGTGTCGTCAACAACTCATTGAGCCTTCGAAATGATTCTGTGCATTTCTCTGTCCATACAAACTTCTTTTTTTTCTTCTACAACTCCGTAATCGGATTTTCTATCTTAGAAAAACCTTCGACGAACTATCGATAATATCCTGCTAAACCCATGAAGCTACGTACTTCTGGTACATTCTTTGGTGCAGGAAATTCCATAATATCCTCTACCTTCGCTAGATCCACAACAATTCCTTCGTCAGAGATAGCATGCCCCAAATAATGAATCCTCGATTGATTAAAAGAGCATTTTGACAATTTCTTGTATAATTTGTTCTCTTGTAAACACTGTAGTACCAAGTGAAAATGTTCATCATGTTCTCCCATCGTCTGAGAATATATCAATATATCGTCAATGAATACTTGAATAAACTTGTTCAAGTATTCACATAATGCCCCATTCATGAAGCTCATGAACACCCTTCGGGAGTTTGTTAGTCAAAATAGTAAAATGATAAACTCGTAATGCCCGAACCTTGTCTTGAATGCAGTCTTAGGAATGTCTTCCCCTTTGATCCGTAACTGGTGATATCCTAATCTCAAGTTGATATTTGAAAATAAAGTCATGCCCTTCATTTGGTCAAACAAATCGTCTATTCTTGGCAACAAATATTGGTTCTTGATCGTTGCCTTGCTCAATTGATGGTAGTCAATACAAATTCTCCATGACCCATCCTTCTTTTGTATGATAATAATAGGTGCACCCCAAGGTGACACACTTGGATGTATAAGTCCTAGGTCCAACAACTATTTTAGTTTCATTTTCAACTCCTGTAACTTAGGCGTTGACATTCGATAAGGCATTCTTGCTATTGGTTCGGTTCCAGGTTTTAAGTCGATGGTAAATTCCATATCTCTTTTAGGTGGAAAAAATGATAACTCTTTTGGGAACACATCCACAAACTCTTGTACTACCAGAAGGTTTTCTAATAATTCTTCCATGCCCTTGTCATTCAACGCTAAGATTGCATATAGCTTGCATCCTTTGTGCATAATCTTCCGTAGTTGTAGGGAAGAAATGAATCTTAAGGAAACTCCCTAGTTTCTTCCTACAATCACTCGTCTCTATCCCTCATATTTGATCAAACTCAACTATTTCATCTTGCAATTGAGTATCACATCATGCAATTCCAACTAGTCCATGCCAATCATGATGTTATAATATCCTAAGATTGTGATATACAGGTTGGCCTTTTTTGCAAAATTTTCCAGGTCAAGGCTATAGTCCGTAACCTTTCCTCCAGCCTTCTTCTTAGCGCCCGAATCCATTTCCACATAGACAAACTCGTCCTGTTTGACTTCCTTTACCTTAATTACTTTTAGCACTACACTAAAAATAAATCTCTCTGTAGCACCAAGATCTATCAAAATACTAAATGTCTTGTCAGTGATGGTACCTGACATCTTCAGCACAATAGACAAGTGCTCGAACTAGCGGTTATTCACCATTGTATGAATCCGGTGGGCCTTGCCCAAATATCCTACTGTAGTGTGTCTGGATGACTCGGTTTCTCTTCCCCTCTTAACTGAACAATCACATTGGTAATTTGGCTCTCCACATGTCCAACATTCGGTCTTCGGTCCAGTACTTTTGATCCCCAAAGTAGAAGTTCTTGGCCACCAACCTAAAACACTGGTTTGTTCTGCTGAACATGCCTAAACTGTTACTACTACAGATGATGTTGTTTTTGGTGTTGTGGTCCTCTGTAGGGAGTCTGTTGTTGAGGCACCGACCATCCTGGTGTCGTGAACATGGATCCTTTTGGAGTACCTTGATACCCTGAAGAATGTCTAGCTAGAGTCTGATGTTGTTGTGCACCATATGTCACCTATCATGTCAGTCTCATAGGAGTCCTTCCCTAAAGCCCATTGATCAAATCTTCCTCAGCTATGAGGGACTTCTGGACTACATCGTGCAGCTTTTGAGGCATTAGGATCCTCACTTTCACACAAATGTTGACGTTAAGGCCAAACAAAAACTTGTTTACCTTGAGCTTCTTGGAGTTCATATGTGGAGCATACCTAAGCATCTCCATGAATCAGGATTCATACTCGGGCACCGTATGATCACCACCCTATCACAAGGCATTGAACTCATTGAGTTAGTGCTCAATGAATTCCTCTGAAAAATACCTCTCTCAAAACCATTCTTTGAACAGTTCCCATTGTGTCTTCGACGACCATGTTTAGTTGTGGTAGGAGTGTATTCCACCATAGAAGAGTGCTCCCCCTCATCTGAAATACCGCCATGCGTACTTTCATGTTGGAGGTGTAGTCATGAAGTGCAAAGCACATTGCCATGTTCTACAACCTTGACTCGACAGATGTTCTGTATGTGGAACCCAAGAACTCGAGAAACTTGACCTTCTTAAGTTCGCCGTGAACTTTTTCAGTACCCTCTAGGGTGCATTGTGGACCCTCAGGGGGTACAGGTGCCCTGACCTCATCTCTATCTAGTCCCTTAATAAAGGCCTCTAACATCCTCTGAAAGGACCTCATCAACTAAGCCACATCCCCCACCATAACCCGCTCTTGTCCAATGACTTTCACTTCTCCTTGGGGGTTAGAACCCTCTGGGATTGATGCTACTGGAGGCATCACACCTCCTCCCCTAGCACCACATCATCTTCCTCCATGATGTCCTCTAACCATGATTACCACAAGGAAACAATTCAATTTAGTTAGCGATAAGTTATTAATCAAGTGGTTGATACAGTGGAAGGCGTAATGATCCCAAGTCATGGGGTTGAACCTGTTATCACTCCAAGAAACCCTCTGTGGTTGCAGACCAGAGGTGCTTGGTAACTTCAAGTAAAAATGTTTTTTGTGTTTTATGAATATGGGTCAATGGGACAACTCAATACATTTCATAGCATTCAAACATGGATATGAT
>ML797678.1:220644-237849 GCA_009831015.1 Picea engelmannii
TTCTTCCAACCTTAAAAGGGCCAAGCCAAAAATGATTGTTTCCTTTGATATTAGTAGGCTTCCCTTTATTGGCATCCCACATCCATACTATATCCCCCTCCTTATACTCTCTGATTCTGAAATTTGTCGTTCCCTGAACAACCCTGGTGTATTGTGTAGAGGGAGGTGGGTGGGATTCTGCTATAAAGATTTCCTGTTGTGAAGGATGGATCCATACATCATCTTCTCTTATGGTCCTAGATTCCCTATCTTTATACCTGCTATGAGTTGCAAGTATTTTTCTTTTGTGGACCTTTGTATTTGATCAAAATCTTATTTTGTTACAAAAGGCATATCTTCTAGAGAATATATATGGGGAGTCTGTCTAGTTTTGTCACGTGCTTTGTTATCTTTGATGGATTCACTGGGCTCTTGCACATGAGTTGTAGTCACAGGTACATTCTGGACACGACCAATAGTTTCATCTTTCAATGGTCCATCTGATCCTTGGAAAAAGTTGTCAAATTTCTCTTTGAGAGATGGCACCTTGATGACTTCTTTCAAAGGGATGGTTACAAGCATCTTGGATAATGCCCCTTCAAAGTCAAAGTTTAGGTTAACCCTTTCAGTCTTGGGTGTTTTAGGAAAGATTACATCCAAAGGTGGGTTTTTTGTTTGGTCAGCGACAAGTTGGTTCAACTTCTTTCTTCTATACACCTGGAACTCTTGTTTCTTTATCCTTTCTTTTGATTCCTGGTCTAGTTTGTTTATTACCGCCATTCTGGCTGACTTGGCCGCTTCTTTTATTGCCTCTTGATTCTCTTCAGCGGTGAAATTTATTTGAGGGCCTTATATGATGTGGCCTATATTGTTCACTTGTTGATGGCCACCATTACTGTAAGGACACTCATGTTCCCAATGTGCTTCAATGCATTGAAAACACCAAGGGTTTTCATCCACAATGATGGTGCTTGGAACTTCTATGTCTTTAAAAACATCTTCATTCCACTCAACGATGTTACTTACTCTCTATACTGTATAGCCATCTTCATCCAAATATTCAGAGATATTAGAGGCATCGTCGGGATAATCACCCCAATCTGTGTCTTCTTCTGTCAAGGGAAAAGTGGGGCCATCTTGAAACAAGTATGGATCCATTGATTTGTAATCACTACGTCCAAGATCATCTATTAATGATAAAGAGGGCATTTGATAATCTTGCTCAAGCTGACCGGTTTGTAATAGTGTGGGAGTCCGCTCAAAAGATAATTGGTCATTCGGGTCTTGCTTTGTCAAAAAATGAACGATTTCGTGAATTCTTTTAACCCCTTGCAAGATACAGGACATACTAGTGTCTAAGTTGTTTCCATTATGTACCCAGGGCTCTTCAGACCTATTGGTTTCACTCATGTCTTGATTTTCCCATATTGGTGTGTTCAAGAAAAACAAGGAATCTTCAAAGTTAGGTTTTTTATGAGTGGCCACACCCAAATCCTCAGATGGTTCATACTATCTTGAGACGTTTGAGACATTGTTGATGTTTGAGAAAGCTGTGCTCCATTTCCTTTTGGGAGGCATGAGTTTTACCTCCATAATTTCTGGGAAATTGGGTTCAACTTCAGTGATATCCTCATGACTAGATTTCTAAGGGTCATTATTGTATGAGAGATTGACTTGATGGATGTATTCCTCGAATTCCAGGCTCTTCTCAATCTGATAAGAAAAATATTGTGTTTCTTCTAGAGTCGAGGGTGACCGATCTTTGAGAGTGAATTGAAAAACTCCTTCCAACGAGTTCAAGTAGTGTTGGAGGATAACTTCTTCCAAGAAACTAGGTCTAATCTTCTTGAGGAGAAGGTTGAACCTGTCATTGAAATCCCTAATGCCCTCATTAGAGGCTTTTCAAATATCAGTATATTGAGAGTAAAGGGAATCCATGCTTTCTTTTTCACACCAATCTTTCTTGAAGGCTTGTTCAAGATCTTCAAGGGTTTTGATGCTTCCCTTCGGGAGTTTGTTAACCCATGTTCTGGTACTTCTGGTGAGTGAGCTCACAAAGAGCCTCAAAAAGACATCGAGGTGTTCTTGTCCGGATTGGTGAAACTTGAATGCATCACACAAGTCGTTCCAATGAGAGTTTCCATAGGATCCATCTTCCCCTGAAAACTTAGGTATCCAGGACTCAACCTTCTTGGGTAGATCATGTAACCCCCCTTGGGTGTTAGGTAATCTTAGAGGACCAAAGATTTCTTTATGAGACCATTTGGGAGAACTTACAGGGGTTACAGGATTTGTGGAGGTCATAGTAGTAGATGAAAGTATATACTAATGCCCACTACGGGTCGTCATTAGCTATTTGTGGAGTTTCCAAATGATTTGCTTGAAATCATCAAAGAAAAGGGAAAACACCCTAATGGAGTCGCCAGGTAAGCTTGTAAGATAAGGCTTCTGAGGCAAGGCTTACCGAAAATATTTGTTGTCTGAGGAGAATTGACTCAGTGTTCCCTGACAATGGTACCAAAATGTTATCGCACAGTTTGTAGCTACATCAAGTGGCTATGAAGTAGAAGGCCAAAATGACATAACATGAACCTATCCCACCCAATGTCACCACGATGGGGAAGTTATTTCTCTTTAGGGAGGTCATGCCTAGGGGAGACGTCCCCGGTAACCTAGAGTTTTGAAGAGGCAAAGGTTTTTAAAAGTCAAAGTAAAGTTCCCCCTTCACAGGTCACCACCAAAATAGATAGTCTCGACTAAGCAACCAATAATGAAGTGTATGCCCAAAGAAGAACACCTACCCAAAACAAAGTAAACCAATATATATATGTAAGCTATGATTCAATAGGTTAGTACTTCAATAGACTATCTGATATCAATGTATAAGAAATTGCAACAATAAATATTGACGAAGTCAATGTTTGTTAATATAGCAATGAAATAATGTTACTTCACCAATAAATATCAATATGTTATAGTAATCAATGTATCCAATCAATTAATAACCTGGGACGTCCTCTTCCTCTTGAAGTTTAAAGGTACGACTAGCTTAAGGGAAGAAGAAAGAAAGAGTGTAGCAATGGCTAGGCTCTCTTCTTCTTCTTCAATGGCTAAAATGTTTTTCTATCAGGGGACATGAGACAACAACCTACTTGTGTGTTTGTCCCCTAGGGTTTTGATTCAACAATATTTATAAATAAATGCAAGAAATTAAACTACAACCATTCAATCAAGAATTTTTGCAGAAAAATACTTACAAATCACCAAGAAAATAGCATGCAAACCCTAGTTGTAAACCTTCCTTCAAGAAAAACACCATAAATTGCCAAAAATATCCTCTCAAAACAAGTGTGCCTTCCTCAAAATAGCCAATAACCCTAATAGGGGGAAAACATTAGACCTCACTAGGAGAGTGAGTTATGTGTTATGTTAAAATGAGGATAAAACTCCTCAATATATACTGTATCAATGACCTTTAATTAATTTTAGGTCATAAAAATTAGTCGACAAGGCTTAAAACCAAAATCATACTGTTTTTGCATTAAAGTGTCAAATTAAAACCCTAAATGAGTTGTAATAAAGGTAAAATCCCCTTCAAGGGAGGCACTAGCCCTTTTTAGGGAAAATGAGACATCCAGGAGAAAAACGTTAGCCCCCCAGGGGCTTCTCCAACATGACACACGTGCCAATGCTGCCCAGTCTACCTCTAAGAATGACCATGAAGCTGGATGACATCATGGTAAGGATGGGGATGTTTTGAGCCTTCCAAGGCCAACGTTCCACTGAAAATGGGTCATTACCCCTAGGTCGGGCTCTGCCAAAGTGGCTATGGTGAAATGTCCTCTTCTTCTCTAGTGAAAAACCTCGATCAAACATTGTCCTGTCTCTGCCCCTCTAATAGGGTCTCAACAACCATCTGATGGTATTTTCATCCCCATGGAGGTCCGAACTAATCATCTCCCCATGTGTACCAGTCCAAATGGTACCTGTCCGTTGGGCATGGTCCTGCACATCAAAAGCTACGCCCTCCATGGGCTCATTAGTCATAGGGATCATAGCAATGTTAATCACATTTCATCATTAATATTATCAAACATATGCATTAAAACCTTGATATATCATTCAATAGCTCAAAGACATTACAAAAACCTATAATACAAGGTTGAGAAAAGGGACAAGACGCCCTATTGGGATAGTATCCATAAGGAAAGGAAATTTTCCAAGGGGTTTCATCCAAGCCATGTAGATGAGGTGATGTGGCTAAGGGATGTCTAGACATACGGGTAGAGTGAGAGCTAGGGATGCATGATATTACTTGTGGGTGCCTTTGTATAAGGTGAGCTGTACCCGTCGCGGATGCAAAATTTTCCAAGCCCTTTCTTGCCTTTATTCTTTTCTTTATTTTCTTTTTCTTCTTCTTTTCTTTTTATTCAAGGGCTAACCAAAGGACACTGCCTTGGCATGGTGACCCGAGCTGATAGTGTTACCCACAAGTACTTTCATAGAGATGATAAGGCTGGCTTGTGATGAGAGCCCCTTTCCGTTGGCCATGAAACAAAAGGTCGTTACCTTGACATGGTAACTAGATGGTGGAAATGTCATGCTGTTAGGTACCCATGAACATAATAGGTTGGCTCGTGATGAGACCCCCTATCCTCTTGATTAGGTCTTGTTTGCTATTTTTTCGGGTCCCTCTTGTTTCTTGCTGAGAGGCCTTTTATTGCCTTCTCAGGGATCCTTGGGTGAAGCATCTTGAGGTTTTATTTCTAGGCTTTTATCTTTTACCAATTGCTTTTACCTTTTGGGCCTTTAGCCCCTTATTCCCACAAGATAAGGTGCAACCCCACAAACAGATCAGCCTAATGTCCAGACAAGGGGAATGGGATAGATGAGTGGGAGATAAGATGGAAAAGTGGTGGTATGATGGGAGTGGATGACGGCTCTTTAGAAATCCCCTAGTGGCAAACCAAAACCTATGGGTACAGGATTGCTAGGGCACCCAGTCAATCTCCACAAGCATGGTCAAGTGGGCCAATGTAATATCCAAGTATTTGTCAGAGATAAAAGGGATTAGATGCATACATTTAAAGGTTATAATGATCAAAAGTGACACATACCATGATACCTGGACCAATTACCTCATGGAGTAAGAGCCTTGTCTGATACAAGACCAAGCCGATGGTGATGGATGCTGTTGCTGCTGACAAGATGAATCTGACGAAAGAAGAAAAGTATGGGCCCTCCAGGGCCATGCTCAGGTCAATCCTGCGCTCGGTACTCCATGTCTAGGACCTGTGGGCCTCGAGACATGATCTCCTAGTTATCCCTAGAAATCGGGGATAACACTTCCCTAAAGAAAAAAGAACTGGAATAAAGTCAAAATAATGAACTATGTCCAAAGAGAGGGCATCTTTTATAAATAAATCTCATTTGGTCAAAATATGATGGAATAAGTTATCCCGCCACACACAAAAAAAATGAACATAGCGTGCTAATATCATGATAAAAAATGACATTACATCAAATATTCCATAGAATAAATAATTATGAGATCCCCAAACAATGTGTAATCCTTGCAAGTCCATGGTGAACCTGAGTGTATCAACCACTAAATAAAGCATACTACTAATTAAGACATCCTTGAAGCACCCCTACGTAGTAATACTTGAGAAACCTCTAAAATTGCTTGGCATATTGACACTCCCATAAAATTTGAGTCAATGTATTGGATCACAAAAAAGTGTGTAAAGGCCATAAAAAATCCCACTCTTGGATACGTTTCCCTTTGAAAAAACTCCCTAATAGATCAACAAACTTGAAAAAAATATTGACTTATAAGAAAGTCAATACAACTAATAACTCTATAACCAACAATTAAATCTACCTTCTATCTACCTAGATATCCAACAATCACTTAGGACTATGGATAACATGTGCCTCTAATGAAGTATGGAATACAAATAACAAGAGTCATAGTCATGAAGCGGCTAACCAATAATTCTAGAATCATAAGATGATCGAATGCATGTAGACGATGTTCGTTAGAAAGATAAAACCACTCCTTCTAATAATGAGAGATCAAGTCCTAGAAATCACCCCAAAGAAAGAGGCCTTTCCTACTCAATATATGAGAAAGAAAATGAGGAATCTCTACCACACTTGAATCTTGAACCCTCCAACTACAAATGGAATGGAAAGCTAAACCCAACAATCTTTACGTCTCCCCCATTTTCATGCAACTAAAACATAAAACAACTTCTAGGAAACCATGATTCTCTAAAAGATTAGGGAGACAAGCACATAAAAGAGATGAGGCGATGAGATGATCTAGTAAAGTTTGAAATCCCCCCAAAATTTACTTTAATTTTGTGAGGAAAGAACCTAATTCCTAGATGATATCTACTAAGGATATAAACCCTCAAGACACTACACCACACACTTGGTATCCAAAGTACTTCCCTAAGTGGAAACATCAATCAAAATAATATTCCCTCATTCTTGGGAATGGTGAAAACATCCCATGGGACTAAGGGAAAACCATGATCTCCACCATATTTGGACCATAGATAAGCTCCCAAAATATGCTTAATCCATCAAAACTAACACTTATTGGGACACAAACAAAGATGTATAATAAACATGATATTTGTAAAGAATGTAATGAAAAACATTCAAACTTTCCTACAAATGGAATGTCCTTATGATGCTAGATATGAAGTTTACTTTGCAACCTTCATAAACACCAATCTCACATGGGAATAATGTAATGTGTTCTTCCGTTATGAATAGGAAAGCGAAGAAAAACAAATAAATTTCTTATTCTTTTTAAAGCATTAGGAAATTAACATCATCAATATAATTCATAGCAGTGCATAATCTATGACATCATAAGTAAAATCATTACAAGTGACTTATCATCGTAATCCATAACGATGCAACCAACACATCAATCATAATTAGTAGCGACACATAATTAACACATCATCGCATTAGATAACCACACAAAATAAAAAAGTATCATAAATGGCGACACAAGATCAACTCATCACATAAATATAACACAGAGAAACTACCTGCCCAACCTACCCTGCAAGCTTAGGACCTCCAAGACACAAGTAACGCTCAAGCCCAGGATTCATCCGATTGACTTTGACCACTTAAGGTCTCAGGGCTGGAAACTATTCCGAGGAACACAAAGGTGTCTACATCCCACTAACAAAATCAAGTCGAAAACCAACTTGCTCAATCATTCAACATCATTATTGTTCATGGTGCAAGAGAATTTAATTACTAAATCAATCATATAACGACATAAGTTAAGGCGCAAATGTAATCAACTTTATTTTAGTTTCATGGAGTAAAAGCAAGAAGATATCGTATTCAAGGAGTGTGATTAATCAGTTATTGAATTCAATGATAATAAAACATTATTTTCAAGGTGCACGTGTGATCTAAATACCAAATTAAACATAAATCAACACCATCCCAATGTGTGCCATTAATCTAAACACTTAGGAAATCAAACATGAACATTGTTACAATGTGTGGGAGTAATATAAAGTGTAATCATTTAGGCATTATGATTAGTCCATAGCGCAAGAAATATAATTACTTAATCATCAGCATAAACCATGGCACAAGGGAATCAATCACTCAATCATTTATTCATTAACTTTTTTAGTGGTGCATGAAGAAAACTATATACATGACCATCCATACGTTGTTTTTATACCATGCCGTAAAATAATTAACAATTAAATTTTTATGGCACAAAAAGTAAATTACACACATGACCATTCATACTTCACTTTTATATCATGGTGCATATAATTATCAATTTATTCATTGCATAAGGAAATCTAATCACTTACATTCAATCATTCAATCCTAAGGTACTATGATTAACCTATACATTAATACCATAACATAAATTCATTCCTTCCTTCTATCTGAGAGTAAAGATGAATCTATCTAAAAGAATCTTAAATCCAGTAAGGTTTTAGTTTGAAGCTACTTATACCTATGTAAGATATTAAAAAATCCCATAAGTCAAGAATAAAAAACCTTAAGGATTTGAAAATTCCAACCTAAAACCCAAGTGAAAATGGTTGAAGAGAACTTCTTGAAGCAAGACTAAATATTTATTGTACAAGGATAATAGTATGCTAAGAACTCAAATTTCGGGTGGGGAAATTTAATTTCCACACACATAGATGATTCAAGGAAATAAAACACCAAGAGGGAACTCTAAATCTGGGCGGAATTTAATTTCCATACACATAGATGATTTAAGGAATTAAAATGGCAGGAGGGAACTCTAAATCTGGGTGAAATTTAATTTCCATACACAAAGATGATTCAAGAAATTAAAAATCCAGGAAGGAACTCCAAATTTGGGACAAATTTAATTTCCATACGAAGAGATGATTCAAGAAATCAAAATTCCAGGAGGGAACTCTAAATCTGGGTGAAATTTAATTTCCATACACAAAGATGATTCAAGGAATTAAAACACAAGGAGGGGACTCTAAATCTGGGTGAAATTGAATTGCCATAAACAAAGATGATTCAAGGAATTAAAACACCAGGAGAGAACTCTACATCTGGGTGAAATTTAATTGCCATACACAAAGATGATTCAAGGAATTAAAATGCTAGGAGTGAACTCTAAATCAGGGAGAAATTTAATTTCCATATACATAGATGATTCAAGGAATTAAACCGCTGGGAGAGAACTCTAAATATGGGCAAAATTTAATTTCCATACATAGAGATAATTCAAGGAATTAAAAAGCCAAGAGGGAACTCTAAATCTAGGTGAAATTTAATTTCCATACACAGAGATGATTCATGGAATTAAAACGCCAGGAGGGAAATATAAATCTGGCCGAAATGGTCTTTAAAAACACAGAGACATTTAATCAACTCAAAGAAAACTTCAGATGATGGGAGCTAGGAAAAATGGTCTTTGAAAACACAGAGATAACTACATAAAATCACTAAGCAATGATGTATAAATTCGTTGAGCAATGAGAGAAAGGCACATAGCTTAAGACTATTTCTAAAAATGTAGAGAATTAATTCTTAAATTCGCTGAGCAATAATGGGTAAACACGAAGCGTTTCCTCCCAACACACATGCATATATTATGCAAATATTAGTTGGGAAAAAGAGTTAAGGTGCAGAGCCCTTGGCTCCAAAAAAAACGTAGAGAATAAAATAGCCACAAAGCTAGAAATAAAATCATTAAGCATAGAATAGAACGTAGAAGTCAATACAATGAATCAAATCACCGAGAAAAAGAAATCACGGAGAAACAAAAAGGTAATCTTGTTGAGGTTTCATAGAAAAATCACAAGCATAAAAAGAGTCATCATACGAACTAAGCCTCAACAACTAATAGGAAAATAACGAACTAAGATCTCTCTTAGTGATATATACATCAATGTTTTTTAATCACGGTTGTTGGAGAATTCTAAAAAATCATTACAAATTAGAATTTTTTCAATTATAATCCTCAAGAGTGTACCATAACCGTGGAAGAGAATTTAAATATTTTCTCCCACGCTTGTGCTCCATCCAACTCCTTGCTTGCTAACCGTGAATACTTCACCTGTACCTCCTAGCCAACGCTAGGGGTAGTCTTCTTACCCCTTAGCCCCCGGGCCACAAAGGGGCCACGCACAAACACAACCAGAATACTCTAGCTCCCAGCTCACCTCGCAAGGTAGAGCTACCACTCTCTCTATCAAGCTAGCTATCCCAACTCTCACAAGTAAAACCAATTAGAATTTCTGTAACATTAACCTTACTCATAAGCCGTGTGTCCCAACCTTCAGCTCAACCATTTGTTTCATAAAATTTTCCTTAGTGACACCTTTCCATTTTCACATTTGATTTTTTTTTCAAAATTAATTAGGAATTATCCCCCCCCCCATACACTTTCACCCATTCCATTAGTTGCACTAATAAATCCACAATTTAATTTAATTAAATATCAATTTCCATCACCCGTCCTGGAAGCACTCCTAAAATCACTCCTAGTTGTCCTTTTATTCCCTTTATTTCCTATTTATGATTGATGCCTTTCTAAAATGGAGTTGAGTTAAAATATGATTTTTCTCTAGTTAAACTAGACTCTAGATACCTATCTATGCTTGCACATTCTTGTATGTTTTATTCCTTTCTTATTTTAATTTCTAAATTGGTATTTTATGCACATAGGTGTATTGTATTAATTCTTTAGAATTATTTCATCTCTCTTTATATCTTAAGTTGGTTTACCTTTTTCTTATTTCATCTAATTTGTAATTTAGTTTTAGAAATCTCACCAAGATTTAGACTTAGGCTTAAATTCAAATAGGCTTAGACTTCCATTTGGGGGTATAAAATGAATAATTTCAAACCTTAATTAATTAATTAAATCCGACAATGTTTAAGGATTTTATAAGATGTAAAAATTTGCTCAAGGTTTTCTAGGCCACCTAGGTTCATTGGCTCAAATGTTTATCATGCAATGTGCCCTTCAAGACACACTCTGTGGTCCAAGGGTGTCACTCGCCTTTGTTTCAAATTTTAATTACGTGATGTGCCCTTCAAGACACACTTTTTGCTCCAAGGGTGCCACTCGCCTTTGACTGGTTTTAGTAGTTGTCCAACCATTGGAGTCAGTACTCCATTCATGAGACCTTGTGAGAGACTAAGGGATTCTAAGGAATAAGGAACCTACCTTATTTCACTCCCCTTAGAATATTTGTGAGCTATTGTCTCAGTCTTCCCTCATGACATCGTGGATATCTCAAACTGGGTAGTCGTTAACTTACAATTCGAGCGACGGTGGAAGTGCTAGTAGGTTGTGATAAGGATGATTTCACACCTCTCTCTGAATATATGGTTGTTTTTCATGATCCCTTTACTCCTTATGTGAGTTTGATTAGAAAGCAATCATCATCCTGCATCCATCAACGAAACATTGTCAATGATCCATAAACAACATGATAATATACCCGATCATTTGTCACATATGCATAAATGAAATACTCAAACCAATACAATCCACTCTCTGACTCAATCTGGAGTCCAAGGAGGTCCATTGATTCCATTGACATCCTCAATATGTCAAGTGTCCTGCACACTCAAGGAAAAATTGTCAATAGCACCTATCAATACATAGATATTAAATAACATAACATCATAATCCATCAACATCATCATAAGAATCCATAAGAGAAAAAAACAACATATACTAAAACCAGATCACTTACACACAAGTGTCCTCAAAGAATAAGTCAATAGCATGTTCTCGCAAGAGAGGGATGTTACATACACCCCCTCTTGTTTTAAACTGTGTCCCAAAGTTTTACAGTATATAAATGCAGTAAATAAAGCATCTGACAAAATATAAAAATCTAACTATCAAATAAATATGGAAACTGTTGGCGCATATCATATGCATCCTCCCAGGTAGCCGAGTGTGGAATATCATTGTCCCAATGGACCTTGACCTGATCAACTGTTTGACACCACAACCTTTGAACGTGATGGTCCAAAATGTGGATTGGCTCCATCATGAGGGCACCCTCATCTGAAACCTACAAGGAACTCATGTCAATCACATGTGTAGGATCACTAACATAATGTCTCAAAACAGATACATGAAAAACATCGCGCATATGCCTCAAAGAATCAGGCAAGGCTAGCTGATAGGCCATGAGCCATTTCTTTTCCACAACTTTGAAAGGTCCCACAAACCTAGGATAGAGTTTAACACCCTTTTCAAACTTGATCGAACTCTTGTATAGTTTTACCCGCAAGAAAACTCGAATCACCAATTACATAATTACGGTCAATACGATGCGCATCGAGATAATTTTTTTTCCGATCTTGTCCTTTTTTAATACTTTTTATTATCATTTTGATTTTCTCTTACATTTCTTGGATCACTTTTGGTCCTACTAGGACCCTATCCTCAATTCTATTCCAACTCAAAGGTGTCTGACATGATCGCCTATAAAGAAACTCAAATGATGCAATATTAATGGTGCTTTGATAGATGTTGTTGTATGCAAACTCTACTGGTAGAAAGAATTCTTCCCAATGCTTCTGTTGGTCCATCACGTACATATGCAACATATCTTCCAATATTTGGTTAATTCTTTCTATCTTCCCATCTATCTCTGGGTGATACGTTGTACTAAAGTCAAGTTGGGTTCCCAAGGCCTCTTGGAAACTAGTCCAAAATCGTCTTGTAAAAACCGATCCTTAATAGGATATGATCCTTTTAAGAACACCATGCAATCTCACAATCTCACTGATAAAAACTCTAACTATGTATGGCGCCTGATACATCATACATGCAGGGATAAAATGTGCACTATTTGTCAGAGTTTCAACTACCACAAAAATCGAGTTGTGCCTCCTTATCGTTAGCGGCAATCCAAAAATAAATTCCATCAAAACGACCTCCCATTTCAATTCCAGAATATCCTGTGGTTGTAGTAATCCTAACGAATGTCTATGTTGAGCCTTCAGTTGCTAACATTCCAGACACCTCATCGTGCATTTAACTATGTCCTCCTTCATTCCTTTCCAGAAGAATAAAGGTTTAAGGTTTTCCCTCATCTTCGTGACTCTTGGATGAGCCATGTACACTTCTCTATGAGCTTTGTTTAAGATCAAATTTATCAATTCTTCGTTAGGTGGTATGTAAATCTAGTCATTATACCTCATCAATCCGTCGTTGTCAAAAGTATATCCTTCAAATTTTGGAACCAACATGGTGTCTTGTCTGATATTTTTCTTAACCTTTTTATACCAGTCATCGTTGTGTTGTATAGTTAGAACATTTTCTCTAAGATTCGTCTGAAGAGGTATCACCAAAAATATGTGTGGTCTCTAACTCAATGCATACGTGACTCTGTTAATTGTTCCTTTTATGTAAGTAATCTCAAAATCGTACTCGCCAAGCAGTTCTAACCAATGCCTTTGTCACGCAATCAAGTCACTTTGCGTAAAAATGTGTTGCAAGCCACAATGGTCTATTTTTAGTTTGAATTTGTGTCCAATCAAGTAGTGTCTCCACACTCTCAGAAAATACACAATGGCTAATAACTCCAAATCATGCATAGCATAGTTCTCCTCATGCTTATTTAATTTCCTTGAGATGTAAGAAATCATTCGACCGTCTTGCATCAAGACTCTGCTGAAACTTCCTTGGATGCGTCTGTGCATACCAAGAATTCCTCGTCCATGTTGAGGACTTTTAGTATCATAGGTGTCGTCAAAAAATCCTTGAGCCTTCGAAATGATTCTGTGCATTTCTCGGTCCATACAAACTTCTTTTTTTTCTTCTACAACTCCGTAATCGAATTTTCTATCTTAGAAAAACCTTTGACGAACCATCGATAATATCCTGCTAAACCCATGAAGCTACGTACTTCTGGTACATTCTTTGGTGCAGGAAATTCCATAATAGCCTCTACCTTCGCTAGATTCACAACAATTCCTTCGTCAGAGATAACATGCCCCAAATAATGAATCCTCGATTGATTAAAAGAGCATTTTGACAATTTCTTGTATAATTTGTTCTCTTGTAAACACTGTAGTACCAAGTGAAAATGTTCATCATGTTCTTCCATCGTCTGAGAATATATCAATATATCGTCAATGAATACTTGAATAAAATTGTTCAAGTATTCACATAACGCCCCATTCATGAAGCTCATGAACACCCCTGGGGAGTTTGTTAGTCAAAACGGTAAAATGATAAACTCGTAATGCCCGAACCTTGTCTTGAATGCAGTATTAGGAATGTCTTCCCCTTTGATCCGTAACTGGTGATATCTTAATCTCAAGTTGATATTTGAAAATAAAGTCATGCCCTTCATTTGGTCAAACAAATCATCTATTCTTGGCAACAAATATTGGTTCTTGATCGTTGCCTTGCTCAATTGATGGTAGTCAATACAAATTCTCCATGACCCATCATTCTTTTGTATGATAATAATAGGCGCACCCCAAGGTGACACACTTGGATGTATAAGTCCTAGGTCCAACAACTATTTTAGTTTCATTTTCAACTCCTGTAACTTAGGAGTTGACATTCGATAAGACATTCTTGCTATTGGTTCGGTTCCAGGTTTTAAGTCGATGGTAAATTCCATATCTCTTTTAGGTGGAAAAAATGATAACTCTTTTGGGAACATGTCCACAAACTCTTGTACTACCAGAAGGTTTTCTAATAATTCTGCCATGCCCTTGTCATTCAACGCTAAGATTGCATATAGCTTGCATCCTTTGTGCATAATCTTCCGTAGTTGTAGGGAAGAAATGAATCTTAAGGAAAATCCCTAGTTTCTTCCTACAATCACTCGTCTCTATCCCTCATATTTGATCAAACTCAACTATTTCATCTTACAATTGAGTATCACATCATGCGATTCCAACTAGTCCATGCCAATCATGACGTTATAATATCCTAAGATTGTGATATACAGGTTGGCCTTTTTTGCAAAATTTTCCAGGTCAAGGCTACAGTCCGTAACCTTTCCTCCAGCCTTCTTCTTAGCGCCCGAATCCATTTACACATAGACAAACTCGTCCTGTTTGACTTCCTTTACCTTAATTACTTTTAGCACTACACCAAAAATAAATCTCTCTGTAGCACCAATATCTATCAAAATACTAAATGTCTTGTCAGTGATGGTACCTGACATCTTCAACACAATAGACTAGTGCTCAAAATAGCGGTTATTCACCGTTGTATGAATCCGGTGGGCCTTGCCCAAATATCCTACTGTAGTGTGTCTGGATGACTCGGTTTCTCTTCCCCTCTTAACCAGACAATCAAACTGGTAATTTGGCTCTCCACATGTCCAACATTCGGTCTTCGGGCCAGTACTTTTGATCCCCAAAGTAGAAGTTCTTGGCCACCAACCTAAAACACTGGTTTGTTCTGCTGAACATGCCTAAACTGTTACTACTACAGATGATGTTGTTTTTGGTGTTGTAGTCCTCTGTAGGGAGTTTGTTGTTGAGGCACCGACCATCCTGGTGTCATGAACATGGATCCTTTTGGAGTACCTTGATACCCTGAAGAATGTCTAGCTAGTGTCTGATGTTGTTGTGCACCATATGTCACCTATCACGTCAGTCTCATAGGAGTCCTTCCCTGACCCCCATTGATCAACTCTTCCTCAGCTATGAGGGACTTCTGGACTACATCGTGCAGCTTCTGAGGCATTAGGATCCTCACTTTCACACAAATGTTGACGTTAAGGCCAAACAAAAACTTGTTTACCTTGAGCTTCTTGGAGTTCATATGTGGAGCATACCTAAGCATCTCCATGAATTAGGCTTCATACTCGGGCATCGTATGACCACCCTATCACAAGGCATTGAACTCATTGAGTTAGTGCTCAATGAATTCCTATGAAAAATACCTCTCTCAAAACCATTCTTTGAACAGTTCCCATTGTGTCTTCGACGACCATGTTTAGTTGTGGTAGGAGTGTCTTCCACCATAGAAGAGTGCTCCCCCTCAGCTGAAATACCGCCATGCGTACTTTCATGTTGGAGGTGTAGTCATGAAGTGCAAAGCACATTTCCATGTTATACAACCTTGACTCGACAGATGTTCCGTATGTGGAACCCAAGAACTTGAGAAACTTGACCTTCTTAAGTTCTCTGTGAACTTTTTCAGTACCCTCTAGGGTGCATTGTGGACCCTCAGGGGGTACAGGTGCCCTGACCTCATCTCTATCTAGTCCCTTCATAAAGGCCTCTAACATCCTCTGAAAGGACCTCATCAACTAAGCCACATCCCCCACCATAACCCTCTCTTGTCCAATGACTTTCACTTCTCCTTGGGGGTTAGACCCCTCTGGCATTGATGCTACTGGAGGCATCACACTTCCTCCCCTAGAACCACATCATCTTCCTCCACGATGTCCTCTAACCATGATTACCTACAAGGAAACAATTCAATTTAGTTAGCGATAAGTTATTAATCAAGTGGTTGATACAGTGGAAGGTGTAATGATCTCAAGTCATGGGGTTGAACCCACTCTGATACCATATGTAACGTGCTCTTTCATTACAACTAGGAAATCAAAGATTTCTTCTTTTTTTCTTATTCTTTTTAAAGAAATAGGAAATTAACATCATCAATATAATGCATAGAGCACATAATCTACAACATCATAAGTAAAAGAATTACAACTGACTCATCACCGTAATCCATAACGATGCAGCCAACACATCAATCATAATTAGTAACGACACATAATTAACACATCATCACATTATATAACGACACAAAATAAACAAGTATCATAAATGGCGACGCAATATCAACTCATCACATAAAGATAACATGGATAAACTACCTGCCAAACCTACCCTACAAGGTTAGGACCACCAAGACACATAAGCAATGCTCAAGCCCAAGATTCATCCAATTGATTTTTACCAATTAAGGTCTCAGGGCTGGCGACTGTTATGAGGAACAAGGAGGTGTCTACATCCCACTAACACAATCAATTCGAAAACCAACTAGCTCAATCATTCAACATCATTATTGTGCATGGTGCAAAATAATTTAACTACTAAATCAATCATATAACGAAATACGTTAAGGATAAAATGTAATCAAATTTATTTTAGTTTCATGGTGCAAAAGAAAGAATATATCTTATTCAAGGTGCGTGATTAATCAGTTACTAAATTCAACAATAATTTAACATTATTTTCAAGGTGTGCATGATCTAAATATCGAATTAAAGATAAATCAACATCGTCACAATTCACGTCATTAATCTAAACACTTAGTAAATCATACATCAACATTGTTACAATGCATGCGAGAAATCTAAAGCGTAATCATTTAGACATCATCATTAGTCCATAGCACAAAAAATCTAATTACTTAATCATCAACATAAACCATGGTGCAAGCGAATCAATCACTCAATCATTTATTCATTAACATTTTTAGTGGTGCATGAAGCAAACTACATACATGACCATCCAGATGTCACTTTTATACCATGGTGTAAAATAATTGACAATTAAATTTTTATGGCGCAAAAAGTAAATTACACACATGACCATCCATACTTTTCTTTTCTATCATGGCACAAATAATTATCAATTTATTCATTGCGTAAGGAAATCTAATCACTTACATTCAATCATTCATTCACAAGGTACGATGATTAACCTATACAT
>ML797678.1:255639-266308 GCA_009831015.1 Picea engelmannii
TTGCAGGTATTTTCACAGTGATGGTGCCAAAATCAAAGAAAACAGAAGCTGAGGAAAATCCTTTCCTCTTGCCTCCTGTTGACCTCGACGGGATCCATTTGGCCAACAAAGATCATTTAATCACAGACATGAGGTGGGAATTTGACTTCGTGGATTTGTAGTCATGGCTCAAAGAGGTTTTCTTAGATCAGAGCGATGAAATTGGGCTCTGGGAGTCCAACCTTCCTCTGTATCTTTTCCCCCAAGTCCATCATTTCCCTGAGTTCGCCCTCAAATGCCAGGCTCATTACCTCCCTGACCAGAGAGCCATAGTATCTTCATCAGGAGAAACCCTGTTTATCATCACACCAGAGGCCATTCATGAGATGATGCAAATACCATAAACTGAATCCGTCTCCCTTTTCAATCTCGAAGTCATCACGGAGCTGTACCAAAAACTATCATTCCCTCATAGAGCTGAGATTTTCAAGATTTTCCTCCCTCAGGCTGCTCAGTTCCCCAAGACAAATCCCCCGTACCCTTCCTCCCTGTTCTTAGTAAAGGGAAACCAAGTCATCTCATCGCTCTGTGATCTGCTTGGGTATTTTTTCGACCAATGGGTGGATGAACCCATATTGGGTTTCTTGTCAATTTTCTCCGCGGAAGAAAGACCTACCACTCAGTTCGAATACATCAATTTCTTGGTGAACAATATTCATGAATAGTTTTCAAATTTTGCTACAGAGGGCATGTTTCGGTATTCCTCAATACTTGCCTACATGTTCACTTTCTTTTAGGCAGACAAATGCTCCTTTTCAATGCAGAAGATGGACAAGGACGGGAGGCTACAAGCGGTAACAACTTGGACTTCGCTACTCAGACAAAATTATACATAATTCAACTTCAAATAGTTTATCGAGCAGTTCTACCATCCAATGGTGAGTATGCTCAGTGGAAGACCTGAACCGAGGATAAATGAGGAGATTTAGAGGATCTTACACCTCTCAGACCTGGCAAAAAATGGATATTGGTATCTTTACCAAAATCACACCAAGATCAGAGTATATGGATGCGAATTGATTCCATACAAATTGCCCAAGTATCTACCCGTGAGGATATTTTCCCTGGAATATATAAGGCAGATGATTAACTCAGATGACATACATTTTGTGTCTCTGAAAAAGAAACAACAGATCATAATTAAAGGGAAAATAGGGTCTTTCATCTACAATAGCCGAGGTATCGGGGAGGAAGCAAACACACTGTTGAAAGAAATGAAATTTTTTGTTAGTTTCATTTGGCACTATGATCTGTGCGGGATAATTTCTGAGATGAGGATTAAAAACAAAAATTTCCCATATGTTCATACCCCCAAGCCTGAGATAGAGCAGTTCATGAATCAAACAGAATGGGATCCAAACACTCTGGTCGAGATAAAAGAGTAGGACCCTTCGGTCATCATCTCACAGATGAATACACCACAGGTTCCCAAAGAGAAAAGATCCAGGAAGGATACTTCACCTTCCATCACAGAAGTCTCGACTGAACATTTCCAATTACACACCAAAAGGCCAAAAGCCAGCCACACACCTGACACGGTTGGTGAAAAGGGAATCCAATCCACTGAAGCCATGAAAGATGACCGGTCACTTCTTAGCACAAGAAACAAGCAAATCATGTCTACAATTTTTCCTAAGAAGCCCACAAGTACTCCACTGGTCAACCAACCGAGTAAAGTAGGACCAAAGTTGAATATTTTTGAGAAATATGAACTGATAGAAAAGAAAAATCAGACACTGACCAACAACACATATGCTCAATTTTGGAAATAGACTTCAACGCCAAAACACATATTGTTGTCTTCATTTGATACAAAGAAGGGTAGAATGCACATGACATTTCTGTAAGCATAGGTTCCAGATCCGAAAGAAATCACTAATTACAAAAGGGCAACAATCGAGTTTCATACTAGGGATGTGCATCATGTTGATCAAATGGATCTGCACAGGCAAACTGGGGAAACGATTTTCTCCACGTTGGCAAATGCTTCTACTGTGGCCACTAAATTACAGGTATCTCTGAGCAACGTCCAGACACAGCTAGAATTAGAAAATATATCATCCTTTGCAAAGGATAATAGAATTAAGATGTTGGAAGAATTGGTCCTCAAGATTGGGTATGATCCCTCAAATATGAAAGCAGTTGAGGAGATGCTTGAAAAGAAAAATGCCGATATAGCCTCTCTAAGGAAACAGTTGAAACTGCCACCAACAAAAGATGCACAGGCAAAGGAGATAGTTGAGACAGAAGGGGAAAAGGATGAGATGCTCAAGTTGATCATGGAGCAAAATGCACAGTTGAAAGAGATGGAAGTAGAACTGGAAAGGATATTAAAGGAGAAGGAACAGTCAAAGCCTATGGAGGTCATTCCATTGAGCGCAATTCCACTCACAGGAGTAAGCACAACATTTGCAGTAGAAATCCCCTCAGTAACTCCACTGACAACTTTGGAGAAGACAGTAGAACTGGAAAAATCCATGGAACAGATGAATTTGCAAGAGATAGAGATTAGAAGACTTAAAAAGGAGGTTGATAACCTTTAGGAACTCCAGTGTTCTTACCAAGCCAGCTACTCCAAGGAAAAACAAACATCAGACAAGCTCAAACAGGAATTGCAACAACTTCAAAATCAAACAGTGGCAAGCAAAACACTTGTTGAGGTCAAGGAAAATGTCTAGATGGATATCACCAAATCAATAAATGAAATATGGCCTATGGTGCAAATCATGTTTGAGTAGAACAAACTGGTGCAAAGAAGCAAGCAGGCGATTGAAAAGATAAGAGGAGAATTGGGAGAAATGCTCGCACAAGCCACTGAGATCATTAAATTCCTAAATTCAAAAACCAGAGAAGAGTTAGAGGAGTTGAAAATTGAATATAGGACAGAAACCATCCTCGAGGTCAAGAGGGTCCTGACCAAGAGAGGATTGATGATACAACTGGAGGAAAAGGTCCAGGCTATGGACATAGGAGTGCAAATATTTTTCAGCAAAATTGAAGCTCTGCAGAAGAAAGGCCTCCCTGGCTTAAGGGTCATAAATGACAAGTTAATGACACCATCTGATTATAAAAAGAAACTAGCCACTATGGCTAAAGATAGCTCGAAATTATTGGGAATACATGGTAGTATCACATGCAAGGCATTCTTAGAATCTTTACAGTCAGATATCAACATACAACACGAGATCTAGTACAATTTCATCATCAGGCCAACTTTTTCCAACTATATGGAGATGGATGAAGTATACCAAAGATTGCTCAAAGTCAGCGTTCCCAGTAACCTTCGCTGGGAAGAGTTATGCAATCTGATCGAGTAAGAAATGAGGTGTCCAAGCGTAGTCATCTATCCAGTCATATGAGGTCATGCAGAGGACTCACCAATGGTTTTCCCTAGAAATTAGCATGAAGTTTCAACACATCATCAAACAGTTCCTGAATTTTTGTATCTTGTTGAATTAGTTAGCTAAATTTAGAACTTCCACGTCCTGATTTTTAATGACAGTATCGTATATAATTTTTGATTATAAATACTTCAAACTTTGAAGTACCGAGGGTTGATATTTACGCCTTGTAAGCTAGCAAGACTGTAATTTTTGTCAAGAGATCTTCCAGTAATACAAAGGGACGTTTCACAGGATTCTCGCATGTTGTTCATTGGTGATGTTATGCTTTCTATGTTAAATGTTTTCCTCTCTCAGTTGTCATATTGTTTTCTATTCTAATGTTTTAAAGTAGCGCATGTTGGAAGATTTATCTTTGTATACCCTGTTTCTGGCTTTGAAAAATCTTAATGTTTATCTTTCTGATATTACAACGAATAAATTCTTAAATGCTTCTTTACTTTAATTGATATTCTCATGTTTTCTCCTTTTCATCACTTTATTGCTAAAGAATCCACTGAATGCATTATCTTGCCCTGTGAAAAGAATCTTTTAGTTTATGTTTAGATCTCTATATTTATAATACAGACCTCATAGCCCAATGGAAGCATAAACTCTTTTCATCCAACTTAACAAAAACAACAACAAACCTTTTCAATCTTATTTTATTTAACTAGCCTAATATCTTAAAGTTAAAACATAGCTAAATCATACAGAGATATCCCTCTCTGAAGCTGGTAGGGCTAGATTCCAGTTTCGAAGTGGTTGGATAAAGTTACCGCTTGTGAATTTCTTCTACTCTGACAATCTCTAGGAATTTACATAGCATTAACATAGTGGTGACCATATTGGGGAATGAACATTCATTCAAACCCACATTTTCTTTTTCCCTAGAAGAAAATTTTATTTCTGAAAAATTATAAATATGAGAAAGAAATAATGTTCAGAGGTTGTTAAATGCTTGTACATAGTAATTTTGGATTCATAAAAATATAAAAATATATAAAAAATAAAAAATCTGGCTCCTAAAAGAGCTTACACTCGATCCCACCTAGACCTGGAACCCACGATAGCATCTGATAATCCAGAACAATTACTCAGAAATAAAACCATTGTAGAAGGTCTAGGGAGTCATAGTCCCCTTCACAGGTCCCCTTCTCTTCCAGAGGAACTTGTTGACCTTCAAGATCTTGAATTTGACACCATCTTTGAACAAAGCCTGTTTCAAACAAAATTTGATAGCTTTATGAATGAAACCGTTTTAGATCTAGCCATCCTGCAACCTCGAACCCCTGAAATACTATCTCCCACTGCAAAACCTCAAACCGCTCACTCTGTGCCAGTTAGTCCCTCATCCTCCTCTTTTCCTTGCACCGCTCCACATATCATTCAGGTTGTTGTCCCACCCCCTCCACCTATCATGGTGGCTAGATATGCTCCCTTGGTGTTGGTTTCACCTTTACACGACATGCCCCAGGACTATCAAATGAGACTCCCACAGTTCGATGGTATAGGGCCCTTGAACGCACAACACGTTGATAAAATGAATGACTATTTTGACTTGCAGGAGGTGGATGAAGCATACGTTCAAATGAGAATTTTTGCACAGAGTCTGAATGGGGACATTAAGAAATGGTACAAAGTCTTATGTGTTTCTTCAGTGGTTGACCTTACTACGTTTGAAATAAGTTTTCTGGACAGATGGGAGGTAAAGAAAAATCCTCTCCATATCTTGTTAGAATACGAAAACATCGGAAGGAATCAAGGAGAGACAGTAAAAGACTACTGCACCCTCTTCAACAATCTATAGAATGTGATTCCAGTTGATATTAAACCCCCACAAGGTTTGTCACTGATAAAATTACTTGATGGTTTCGACACTGATATGTCATATCAATTAAGGGAAAGAAACTCCACCACCCTGGAGGACATGCAAAAAAGCGCAATACGTAGAGGCTAACCTGTTGGCTAAAAGGGCATGACAGAGGATGAAAAGGAGAGTCAGGATTAAAGAGGAACCTTCCACATCTTCTTCTGATGCCAAACTAAATTCCTTAGCTAAAGCAGTGGAGAGGATGATGGAGAGACTTATTGTAACCGAAAGAAATCCTCCTAGAGAAAACCAACCTGCTCCACAAATTCAGAATCCTAACTTCAGAAGAAATCCTCCTCAAATCAGGCAGAGAGATCCTAGGGATCAAAGAGAATAGAGGGGTCTTGATCAACAGATCAGACCACCCCTACAGGAAAATTACGTCGATGAGGGTGAGGAGGTGATTGAAGAATTAGAAGACACACACATAAACCTCATGGGCATTCACGATAACGAAGCCATTTTCATTACTCAGGAAGAGAAATAACTTTTCCTTCTTTCTCAAACAGAGGTGAGAGAGGAAGCCAAAGAGACCGAACAACAGGAATTTGAAAATTCAATTATGGAGGTACACAGGCAGTACAATCTGCGTAGTAAAAAGACAGATGAAAATTCCCCAAAAAAGATAACCGAAACGAAGAAAACAATCAACACCAAGAAAGTTCCCAAGCCTTCTACCAAGAAGATCCCTGAGAAAGGTAATGCTGAAGCTCCAACAAAAATAAACCCTACCATTTTACAAAGATCAACGGAGACTGAGGTTTCATCAACCAATCGACCAAGTACGTCTTCTCCGAAAACTATGGTGGATAGATCAGAATGGCTGAGACAAAGTAGACCAGCTAATCCTTTCATCCTCGAAGGGGAATTAGCCAAAGTGAAAATTCTTGTTCCCCTCTCCGAGTTGATGAGTAAGGATTCTTACTGATCGCAGGTGATCAAAGCACTGAGCATTGAGCTTGATATAGGCATGAAGGCCTTAACCGTTGGATCGATGAATCACTCGGACACAGTAAATATTACCGATGATCAACCTGAACTTCTGTTTGGCCCTGAAGTTGATGGTCAGACTGACACTGGTGCTGTCGCTCCTTTTTACATCAGCCTTAATATACACGACCTAATTTTTCACAATGCTATGTTAGATTCGGGTGCTTCCCATAACCTGATGCCTAAAGCAGTGATGGAAAAACTTGGACTTGAGGTCCCCAAACCTTACAACGATTTACACTCTTTTGACTCCAGCAAATTCAGATGTATCGGGTTGATAAAGGACTTGTGTATCACCCTATTCAGATTCCAGCAAAAAGCATGGTTATGGATGTGGTAGTCGTGGACATTCCCGAAATATGGTATGTTGTCTTCTAGGTCTTGGGGGGGCAAGTTGAAAGGCACTTTGCAGTTGGATATGTCATATGCCACCATCCTAGTATTCAGACAATAGAGAAGATTGTACAAAGAGACGCTGATGAAATATATGGTCAACAGCCAAGAAAAATCACATAACTATACTCTGTACTCTGATCACTCTGATCTAGATTCCTTCATCCTGTATAACGACGACGATATGGGAGAAAAAATCACTCAGCTGGAAGAAGATACATTTGACCCGAACAAAGACCAAGAAATCACTGAAGCAAAAGGAAAGAAACTCGTAATAAGTGAAGAATTGCTAGTAGATTTCTGGAGCATGGACTTCGATGGAGCTGTAAGCAAAGAAGGAGTTGGAGCAGGAGTTTGGTTGCACAATCACAAATCTAGATATTCAGAAAACCATTCTTAAAAACTGAATTTTCAATGCACCGACAACATAGCAGAGTACAAAGCTTTGATCCTCACTCTGAAGCTACTAAAGAAGGTTGGTGCCAAACAAATCATGGTAAGAGGTGATTCTGAATTAATTATAAAAAAAATCAAAGGTGAGTATGCAACAAAACATCCCAGGCTTAGAGCTTATAGAAATGTTGTTTTGGATTCCCTTAAATGTTTCACTGAAGTTGATTTGCAGGTGATGCCTAGGGGACAGAATATTTTAGAAGATGGGTTAGCTATGTCAGCAGTTACATGTAAGATACTTTTTCGTTCCACTCTCCCATACATGGTGGAGGTGAAGTGCAGACCTACTTTCCTGGACAACATCAGATACTGGAAGGTATTTGGGAACGATGATCAAATTGAAGATTTTCTACAATGTAAAAATGATTTCGAGTGTACAAACATAGACTTAGAAAATGATGATGAAAGTATAAATAAATCTGTTTTTGAAAATAGTAGTGTAAATAAAATAGATTTAGAGGAAATAGGTGAAGATGAGATAGATTCTAACGTTTTGCATTTAAAGAGTAATGTTTTACCTAGGGGTTTAGTTCCATTAGAAGACTTGTTTGATTTTAATGATGTAGCTAAAAAACCTAAAATTGAAGCCAGTGGAAAAGAGTTTGAAGACGTTAACATAGGGACAAAAGAGAAACCCAGGATAGTAAAACTTTCCAAATCCTTACCTCTTGAGAAGAAACTCAAATACATTGAACTTTTCAAGGAATATGTGGACGTGTTTTCTTGGGGATATGAAGATTTAAAATCTTATGACATGAGTATCATACAACATAGGATCCCATTAAAAGAAGATCAAAAACCTTTCAGACATAAATTTAGGAGAATCAATCCCAAGTTACTCCCCCTGATAGAAAAATAAATTAAAAAGATGTATGATGCTAAAATCATAGTCCCCTTACGATTTTACAAATGGGTTTCAAATCTGGTCCCAACCCGAAAGAAAACTAGAGAAATCAGGCTTAGCATTGATTTCCGAAACCTGAACAAGGTTTCCCTAAAAGACAACTACCCATTGCCAAAAATGGACCAAATATTACAAAAGGTAGTTGGATCCAGCCGAATATCCTTACTGGATGTTTTCTCAGGCTATAACCAGGTCCTCGTTCACCCAGATGACTAAGAGAAAACAACTTTCACAACACCTTGGGGCACCTTCATGTACGTGAAAATGCCTTTCGGATTGATGAACACAGGGGCCAATTTCCAAAGAGCTATGGAGATCGCTTTTGTGGAAGAACTTGGAAGATTTATTGTCATTTATTTGGATGATGTAACTATTTATTCCCAATCTGATGATGAGCACTTACGACATCTCAGACGAGTGTTTGAGAAATGCGGGAAATTTGTGATTTCTATGAACCCTAAGAAAAGCCTTTTTGGATTAGAGGAAGGTAAACTGTTGGGGCACATAATCTCTAAGGACATAATTAAGATAGACCCTAGCAGAATAGAAGCCATTCAGAAACTGGAACACCCAAGGAATATCAAATAATTACAATCTTTCATTGTAAAAATAAACTTTCTGAGAAGATTCATAACTAACCTGGCTGAGTTTCTCAGGAACACCACCATCATGTTAAAAAAGGACACAAAAATAAAATGGGATTCTGAATCCAAGCAGTCTTTTGAAAAAGTTAAACATGCACTCACACAGGCTCCAGTCTTGATCAGTCCTAACTTCACCAAGGATTTTTACCTTTTTTCTTTCGCTTCTGAACATACCATTGCAGTAGTATTACTATAGAAAAATAATGAAGGGTATGAACAACCCATAGCCTTTTTCAGTAAATATTTAAGAGATGCTGCTTTGAATTATAAAATAATGGAGAAACAAGACTTTCCCTGGTAAAATCCATAAAGGATTTTAGAGTATATATTCTCCATTCCCACACCATCACATATGTTTCGAATGCAGTAGTAAAGGACATTTTAACCCAGGACAATCCAGATGGCAGAAGAGAAAAATGGATTTCTATCATTCTGGAGTATGACATAGATATTAAGCCTACTAAACTAATTAAAGGTCAAGTTCTATCAAAGTTAATGGCCGAATCAATTTTCCATGCTCTTGATATTAATTTCTTAGCTGCAATAGAAGAACAGGGAGAGCAGGCGACTCCAAGCATGAAATAGGTATTTCTGAACTCTCCATGGTACGCAGACCTGATATTTGTTTTGCATAACTTACAAGCACCCCCTGGTTTGACCAAAAATAAAGCTAGGTTTTTGAAATTGAAAGCATTAAAATTTTTCATTCTAGAAGACAATCTATATTGGAAGGATCCTGGAGGTATTTTGTTAAATTGTCTATTAAAGGATGAAGCTGACAAAGTATTGCAGGATTTTCATGTAGGAGACTGTGGCGTCCATCTGAGCTGGAAGAGCATAGCTAATAAAATTCTCAGAGCTGGGTTCTATTGGCCTAGACTATTTTCTGATGCGCATCAGAAGGTAACTTTTTGTCATAAATGTCAGGTGTTCGAGGGAAAAAGGAAACTCGTCCATTTTCCCCTGAAACCAATCTCTGTTGAAGCTCCTTTCCAGCAATGGGGATTAGACTTTATCAGAGAAATACATCCTCCCTCTTCGAGCCAACATAGGTGGATTCTTACTGCTACGAACTACTTCACAAAATGGGTCGAAGTTGTACCAAGCAAGCAAGCTACTGATTCTGTCATTGTTAAATTTCTAGAAAATAATATCTTGTCTCATTTTGGTTGTCCTAGAAAGATTATAACGGACAACGTAGCTTCTTTTCGATCTAAGAAGCTCATATATTTTTTCAACCAGTACCATATTGGTTTGGGACATTCCACAACTTATTACCCTCAGGGAAATGGGTTGGCGGAGTCATCCAATAAAACCCTGGTGAACATTATTAAAAAGACGTTGCAAGAAAACAAAAAGTCATGGCATAAGAAGCTAGTTTTCGCACTGTGGGCCAATAGACTGACCAACAAGAGGTCAATTGGTATGTCCCCATATCAGTTGGTCTATGGCACTGAAGCGGTTTTTCCTACCTCCTTAGGGGTTCCTATCATGAAATTGTTGCAAGAGATGCAAGCCGAGCCGAATGAATCCCAAAGAAGGATAAACTAGATGATCCACTTGCAACAGTCCAGAGAAGAAGTATACAACAAAACTTAGGTTTTCCAGGAGAGCATAAAAAAGATCTTTGATAAAACAACTAAAGAAGATGACTTTGAGATTGGTGATCTGGTTCTGAGATGGGATGCCTGAAATGAATATAAGGGGAAGCATGGAAAATTCGACAGTTTATGGAAGGGACCTTACATAATTCACGCATTTAAGTGGAATAATTCCTTCATGCTCAACAACAACGATGGGACAAATCTTCCAGGAGGACCTGTGAATGGCAGAATGCTAAAGCACTATTCATCTCGTCAGTAGGGACCTTCAGTCACACCTTTCCATTGTACAAATCATTTCATTTTTCTTACAAGTTTTGAGTGAATAATTTTGATTAGATGGTTGAAGCCTGCAGAGAAGGCCCTAAGCCACTAAACATTTTCATCAAATT
>ML797678.1:266319-295648 GCA_009831015.1 Picea engelmannii
AAAAAACAAATCATACAATAAAGGCAACTGTGGAGAAAGTTTTTTAGAACATTAGAAGACAGGATTCTTGGCACTTCACAAAGAGAGTACCATCCCCAAATGGAGTCGCTGTTATAACCCTATAATTTATAGGATCAATTGGTGACTGAAATTTTTATCCTTCTATTGTTTTGGTTGTCAAATGATTTTTCATTCTGCAAATAATTTGAGAAAAAGAAAAGAAAAGAAAGAAAAAGAAAAAGAAAAAGAAAAGGAAAAAGAAAAAGAAAAATAAAAGAAAGAAAAATAATAAAAGAGGGCATAAAAGAAATTGGATAGAGCTCCATGCAATAACAATGACTTGGTTCATATAGTTTAAACATGGACAAGTCCTTTTAAATTGATGTTGATAGATGTAGTGAATAAGCTTGGCTAAACTGTTTAATCTTAGCCAAGCGAATTAGGTTAGTTAGTGAATAATTTTGACCAAACGGCCTAATCTTGGTCAAATAACCCTAGGATAGAGTAATTTCTTAGTCCAACAGTTTAATCTGGGCTAAATGTCATAGGCAATTAGGTTAGAGCATAGGGTATTTTGCTTTATTTCAATTAAACAGGCATGATGATCGATATTGAACCATAACTTTGATGTTTTAAAGGTTTGATGTCTAACCCCCATGGTGATAAAAATAGAGAAAGCTTAGGCGAATCCACATAATGAACTTATCCTAAGTTTTGGAGAAAATATGACTTTGCGCTCATAGAGTAAAAACAACGCATAGATCAACGACTGAGATATTGCCGCTGAGATCTACGGTTGACAAGGCTTTTAGGACCCCCTCGATCGTTCTACCTTTACTGGTAGGGGGGGGGTTCCTGAATCATGTATAAAGAAGGCGCACATCTGAACAGATGAGGTGCCGATGCCTAGATCCATGGTTGAGATTCAATTCTGGACCCCCCTGACCATTCTACTTTTAATGGTGGGGGGGGGGGTCTGGAATGTTGGGTAAACGTCGAGATCAGATCTACAATCCAGTGGCAGGCACACTGATGGATGGCTGATTGTGTTTTTCAGACCCCCCCAATCGATCTTCTTTTAATGATTGGGGGGGCGGTCCGGAATGGAATGATATTCTGGTGGCCCCCCTTCTCCACGTGGTGGGAATCCATTGGTCCAGACTCCCACCGCTTACCATTTTCTGACATACCCCCGTCACCCCATGGAATCATTTTCCACCTTTCCCCCAAGGGTCACGTCTCATAACTCTGTCAATCCATTCCCCCTATTCAATAGTTATAGGTCCCTTCACCATGGTTACGTCCCAATCAACACCCACCATGTCACCTAGTCGTATTCGTCATTCATTGTTACCTGCCATCTCACGCTCCAAAGGACCCATTGGAAATTTATTATTGTCTAACATATCCGTTAGCCTACTGACCTATCTCCCGCATCCAATGGGTATCCGTTTGTTCAAAACTACCTTTTCCCTTCGTTCTGTCATTTCTTACTACATCGTCTCACCAGAGAATATTTTTCCCGTCGCACCAGAGAATATTTTTCCCCGTTTTCTCTCTGTTTCAGTCAACCGTCCAAAACCACAGCCATCCCCGCTAACGTTTGTTTGACTTGCAGGTATTTTCACAGTGATGGCGCCAAAATCAAAGAAAATAGAAGTTGAGGAAAATCCTTTCCTCCCGCCTCCTGTCGACCTAGACATGATCCATTTGGCCGACAAAGATCATTTAATTGCAGAGACCAGGTGTGAATTCGACTTCATGGATTTGTAGTCATGGCTCAAAGAGATTTTCTTAGATCAGAGCGATGAAATTGGGCTCTGGGAGTCCAAATTTCCTCTGTATCATTTCCCCCAGGTCCACCATTTCCCTAAGTTCTCCCTCAAGTGCCAGGCTCATTACCTCCCTGACCAGAGAGCCATAGTATCTTCATTAGGAGAAACCCTGTTCCTCATCACACCAGAGGCCATTGATCATATGATGCAAATACCAATAACATAATCCATCTCCCTTTTCAATCTCAAAGTCATCATGAAGCTATAGAAAAAACTATCATTCCCTCAGAGAGCCTAGATTTTCGATCTTTTCCTCCCTCAGGTTGCTCAGTTCCCCAAGACAAATCCCCTGTACCCTTCCTCCCTGTTCTCAGTAAAGGGAAACCAAGTCATCTCATCGCTCTATTCTCTACTTTTGTATTTTTCCGACCAATGGGTGGACGAACCCATATTGGGTTTCTTGTCAATTTTCTCCGTGGAAGAAAGACCTACCACTCAGTTCGATTATAGCACTTTCCTGGTGAACAATATTCATGAACAGTTTTCAAATTTCACCACAGAGGGCATGTTCCGGTATTCCTCAATACTGGCCTACATGTTCACTTTCTTTCAGGCAGACAAATTCTCCTATTCAATGCAGAAGATGGACAAGGACGGGAGGCCGCAAGTGGTAATATCTTGGACCTCGCTGCTCAGACAAAATACTACAAAATTCAGCTTCAAACAATTTATCGAGCAGTTCTACCATCCAGTGGTGAGCATGATCAATGGAAGACCTGAACCGATGATAAATGAGGAGATTCAGAGTATCTTACACCTCTTAGACCTGGAAAAAACTGGAGATTGGTATCTTTACCAAAATCACACTGAGATCAGAGTATATGGATGTGAGTTGGATCCATACAAATTTCCCAAGTATCTACCTGTGAGGATATTTTCCCTGGAATATATAAGGCAAATGATTAACTCAGATGACATACATTTTGTGTCTCTGAAAAAGAAACAACAACTCAGAATTAAAGGGCAAATAGGGTCTTTCATCTGCAATAGCCGAGGCGCCGAGGAGGAAGCAGACAGACTATTGAAAGAAATGAAGTTTTTTGTTAGTTTCATTTCGCACTATGATCTATGTGGGATAATTTCTGAGATGAGCATTAAAAACAAAAATGTCCCATATGTTCATACCCCCAAGCCTGAGATAGAACAGTTCGTGAATCAAACAGAATGGGAGATGAACACTCTGGTTGAGATAGAAGAGCATGACCCTTCAGTCATCATCTCACAGATGACTACACCACAGGTCCCAAAGAGAAAAGATCAAGGAAGGATACTTCACCTTCCGTCACAGAAGACTCAGCTGAAGATTTCCAATTACACACCAAAAGGCCAAAAGCCAGCCACACACCTAACAGGGCTGGTGAAAAGGGAATCCAATCCACTGAAGCCATGAAATATTATCGGTCACTTCTTAGCACAAGAAGAAAGCAAATCATGTCTACATTTTTGCCTAATAATCCCACAAGTACTCCACTGGTCGACCAACCGAGTAAAGTAGGACGAAAATTGAGTATTTTTGAGAAGTATGACCTGATAAAAAAGAAAAATCAGATGCTGACCAAAAACACATATGCTCAATTTTGGAAACAAACTTCAATGACACAACACAGATTGTTGTCTACATTTGATACAGAGAAGGGTAGAATGCACATGGAATTTCTGGAAGCACAGGTGCCAGATCCGAAAGCAATCACTGATTACAAAAGTGCAACATTCGAGTTTCATACTAGGGATGTGCATCCTCCTGATCAAATGGATCTGCATAGGCAAACTGGGGAAATCATTTTCTCCATGTTGGAAAATGCTTCTACTACGGCCACTAAATTACAGGTATCTCTGAGCAACATCCAGACATAGCTAGAATTAGAAAAGATATCATCCTTTGCAAAGGATGACATAATTAAGATGTTGGAAGAATTGGTCCTCAAGATCAGGTATGACCCTTCAAATGTGAAAGCAGTTGAGGAGATTCTTAAAAAGAAAAATTCAGATATAGCCTCTTTGAGGAAACAATTGAAGCTTCCACCAACAGAAGATGCATAGGCAAAGGAGATAGCTGAGATAGAAGGGGAAAAGGATGAGATGATCAAGTTGATCATGGAGCTAAATGCATAGTTGAAAGAGATGGAAGCGGAACTGGAAAGGCTATTAAAGGAGAAGGAATAGTCAAAGCCTATGGAGGTCATTCCATTGAGTGCAGTTCCACTCACAGGAGTAAGCACAACATCTGCAACAGAAATCCCCTCAGCAACTCCACTGACAGTTCTGGAGAAGACAGTAGAACTGGAAAAATCCATGGAAGAGATGAATTTGCAAGAGATAGATATTAGCATACTTAAAAAGGAGGTTGAGAACCTTCAGGAACTCAATTCTTCTTACCAAGCCAGCTACTCCAAGGAAAAACAAACATCAGACAATCTCAAATAGGAATTGCAACAACTTCAAAAGAAAACAGTGGCAAGTAAAACACTTGTTGAGGTCAAGGAAAATGTCTGGATGGATATCACCAAATCAATAAATGAAATATGGCCTATGGTGAAAATCATGTTCAAGAAGAACAAACTAGTGCAAAGAAGAAAGCAGGCGAATGAAAAGATAAGAGGAGAATAGGGAGAAATGCATGCAGAATCCATTGAGATCATTAAATTCCTACAGTACAAGGAGTCAGAAGGAGTGACAGTACAAGACTACTACACCCACTTCAACAATCTGTACAATGCGATTCCAGCTGATATTAAACCCCCACAAGGTTTGTCACTGATAAAATTCCCTGATGGTTTCGACGCTGATATGTCATATCAATTAAGGGAAAGAAACTCTTCCACCCTAGAGGACATGCAGAAAAGCGCAATAACTGTAGAGGCTAACCTACTGGATAAAAGGGCACGATAGAGGATGGAAAGAAGAATCACGATTAAAGAGGAACCTTCCACATCTTCTTCTGATTCCAAACTAGATTCCTTAGCTAGAGAAGTGGAGAGGATGATGGAGAGAGTTACTGTAACCGAAAGAAATCCTCCTAGAGAAAACCAAGCTTCTCCACAAATTCAGAATCCTAACATCAGAATAAATCCTCCTCAAATCACGCAGAGAGATCCTAGGGATCAAAGAGAACAAAGGGGTCCTAATCAATAGATCATACCACCCCTACAAGAAATTTATGTCGACGAGGGTGAGGAGGTGATTGAAGAATTAGAAGACACACACATAAACCTCATGGGCATTCACGATAACAAAGCCATTTTCCTTACTCAGGAAGAGCAAGAACTTTTCCTTCTTTCTCAAACAGAGGTGAGTGAGGAAGTCGAAGAGACCAAACATCAGGCATTTGAAAATTCCATTATTGAGGTACACAGGCAGTACAATCTGCGCAGTAAAAAGACAGATGAAAAAACCTCAAAAAAGATAATTGAAACGAAGAAAACAATCAACACCAAGAAAGTTCTTAAGCCTTCTACCAAGAAGATCCTCGAGAAAGGTAACGTTGAAGCTCCAATAAAAGGAAACCATACCATTTGACAAAGATCAACGCAGACTGAAGTTTCATCAACCAATCAACCAAGTACGTCTGCTCAAAAAACTATGGTGGACAGATCAGAATGGATGAGCCAAAGTAGAGCACCTACTCCTTTCAGCCTCGAAGGGGAATTAGCCAAAGGGAAAATTCTCATTCCCCTCTCCGAGTTGATGAGTAAGGATTCTTACTGATCGTAGGTGATCAAAGCACTGAGCATTGCGATTGATATAGGCACGAAGTCCTTAACCGTTGGATCGACGAATCATTCGGAAACGGTAAATCTTATCGATGATCAACCTGAACTCTTGTTTGGCCCTGAAGTTGATGGTTAGACTGATACTGGGGCTTTCGCTCCTTTTTACATCAAACTTAATATACACGACCTAATTCTGCACAATGCTATGTTAGATTCGGGTGCTTCCCATAACCTGATGCCTAAAGCAGTGATGGAAAAAATGGGACTCGAGGTCACCAGAACTTACAAGGATTTACACTTTTTTGACTCCAGCAAAGTCAAATGTATCGGGTTGATAAAGGACTTGTGTATCACCCTAGTTCAGATTCCAGCAAAAAGCATGGTTATGGATGTGGTAGTCGCAGACATTCCCTCAAAATATGGTATGTTGTTGTCCAGGTCTTGGGGGGCAAAGTTGAAAGGCACTTTGCAGTTGGATATGTCATATGCCACCATCCCAGTATTCAGACAACAGAGAAGACTGTACAGAGAGACACTGATGAAATATATGGTCAACAACCAAGAAAAGCCACATAATTATCCTCTGTACTCTGCTCACTCTGATCTAGATTCCTTCATCCTGTATAACGACGATGATATGGGAGAACAAATCACTCAAATGGAAGAAGATACATTCGACCCGAACGAAGACCAAGAAATCAATGAAGCAAAAGGAAAGAAGCTCGTAATAAGTGAAGAATTGCCAGCAGATTTTTGGAGCATGGACTTCGATGGAGCTGTAAGAAAAGAAGGAGATGGAGCAGGAGTTTGGTTGCACAATCACAAATCCATATATTCGGAAAACCATTCTTACAAACTGAATTTTCAATGCACCAACAACATAGCAGAGTACGAAGCTTTGATGCTTGGTCTGAAACTACTAAAGAAGGTTGGTGCCAAACAAATCATGGTAAGAGGCGATTCTGAATTAATTATCAAGCAATTTTAAGGTGAGTATGCAGCAAAACATCCCACTCTTAGAGCTTATAGAAATGTTATTTTCGATGCCCTTAAATGTTTCACTGAAGTTGATTTGCAGGTGATGCCCAGGGGACAAAATATTTTAGCAGATGGGTTAGCTACATCAACAGCTACATGTAAGATACATTTTCTTTCCACTCACCCATACACGGTGGAGGTGAAGTGCAGACCTACTATCCCGAACGACATCAGATAATGGCAGGTATTTGGGAACGATGATCCAATTGAAGATTTTCTACAATGTAAAAATGATTTCGAGTGTACAAACATAGACTTAGAAAATGATGATGAAAGTGTAAATAAATCTATTTTTGAAAATAGTAGTGTAAATAAAATAGATTCAGAGGAATTAGGCGAAGATGAGATAGATTCTGACGTTTTGCATTTAAAGAGTAATGTTTTACCTAGGGGTTTAGTTCCACTAGAAGACTTGTTTGATGTTAATGATGTAGCTAAAAAACCTAAAATTGAAGCCAGTGGGAAAGAGGTTGAAGACGTTAACATAGGGACAGAAGAGAAACCCATGATAGTAAAACTTTCCAAATCCTTACCTCTTGAGAAGAAACTCAAATACATTGAAATTTTCAAGGAATATGTGGACGTATTTGCTTGGGGATATGAAGATTTAAAATCTTATGACACAAGCATCATACAACATAGGATCTCGATAAAAGAAGATCAAAAACATTTCAGACATAAACTTAGGAGAATCAATCCCAAGTTACTCCCCTTGATAGAAAAATAAATTAAAAGGATGTATGATGATAAAATCATAGTCCCCTTATGATTTTCTAAATGGGTTTCAAATCTGGTCCCAACTCAAAAGAAAACTGGAGAAACCAGGATTTGCATTGATTTCATAAAATTTTGCCACAGAGGGCATGTTCCGGTATTCCTCAATACTGGACTACATGTTCACATTCTTTCAGGCGGACAAATTCTCCTTTTCAATGCAGAAGATGGACAAGGATGGGAGGCCGCAAGCGGTAACATCTTGGACTTCACTGCTCAGACAAAATTCTACAGAATTCAACTTCAAACAGTTTATCGAGCAGTTCTACCATCCAATGTTGAGTATGCTTTGTGGCAGACCTGGATAGAGGATAAATGAGGAGATTCAGAGAATCTTACACCTCTCAGACCTAGCAAAAATTGGAGATTGGTATCTTTACCAAAATCACACCGAGATCAGAGTAGATGGATGCGAGTTGGCTCCATACAAATTTCCCAAGTTATAACCCGTGAGGATATTTTCCCTGGAATATATAAGGCAAATGATTAACTCAAATGACATACATTTTGTGTCTTTGAAAAGAAACAACAACTCAGAATTAAAGGGAAAATAGGGTCTTTCATCTGCAATATCTATGGTGTCGAGGAGGAAGCAGACAAACTGTTGAAATAAATGAACTTTTTTTTTAGTTTCATTTGGAACTATGATCCATGCGGGATAATTTATGAGATGAGGATTAAAAAAAAAATGTCCCATATGTTCATACCCCCAAGCTTGAGATAGAGTAGTTCGCGAATCAAACAGAATGGGAGCTGAACACTCTGGTCGAGATAGAAGAGCAGGACCCTTCGGTCATCATCTCACAGACGACTACACCACAGGTTCCCAAATAGAAAATATCCAGGAAGGATACTTCACCTTCCGTCACAGAAGTCTCGGCTAAAGATTTCCAATTACACACCAAAAGGACAAAAGCCAACCACACACCTGACACGACTAGTGAAAAGGGAATCCAATCCACTGAAGCCATGAAATATGATCGGTCACTTCTTAGCACAAGAAGCAAGAAGATCATGTCTACAATTTTTCCAAAGAATCCCACAAGTACTCCACCGGTCGAACAACCGAGTAAAGTAGGACCAAAATTGAGTAATTTTGAGAAGTATGACCTGATAAAACAAAAATCAGACGCTGACCAACAACACATATGCTCAATTTTGGAAACAATCTTCAATGAAAAAACACAGATTGTTGTCTGCATTTGATACAGAGAAGGGTAGAATTCACATGGAATTTCTACAAGCACAAGTGCCAGATCCGAAAGCTATCACTGATTACAAAAGTGAAACATTCAAGTTTCATACTAGGGATGTGCATCCTGCTGATCAAATGGATCTGCACAGGAAAACTTGGGAAATGATTTTCTCCACTTTGGAAAACGCTTCTACTACGGCCACTAAATTACAGGTATCTCTGAGCAATGTCTAGACACAACTGAAATTAGAAAAGATATCATCATTTGCAAAGGATAACATAATTAAGATGTTGGAAGAATTGGTCCTCTAGATCGGGTATGAACCCTCAAATGTGAAAGCAGTTGAGGAGATGCTTAAAAAGAAAAATGTCGATATAGCCTCTCCGAGGAAACAACTGAAACTACCACCAATAGAAAATGCACAGGCAAAGGAGATAGCTGAGACAAAAGGGGAAAAGGATGAGATGCTCAAGTTGATCATTGAGCATAATGAACAGTTGAAAGAGATGGAAGTAGAACTGGAAAAGCTATTAAAGGAGAAGGAACAGTCAAAGACTATGGAGGTCATTCCATTAAGCGTAGTTCCACTCAAAGGAGTAAGCACAACATCTACAATAGAAATCCCCTCAGCAACTCCATAGACAGCTCTGGAGAAGACAGTAGAACTAGCAAAATCCATGGAAGAGATGAATTTGCAAGAGACAGAGATTAGCAGACTTAAGGGGGGTTACGTCTCATAACTCTATCAGTCCATTCCCCTGTTCAACAGTTACAATTCCCTTCACCATGGTTACCTCCCAATCAACACCCACCACGTCACCCGGTCATATTTGTCATTCATTGTTACCTGCCATCTCATGCTCCAAAGGAATCATTGGCAATTTATTACTAGCTAACATATCCACTAGCCTGCTGACCTATCTCCCGCGCCCAATGGGTATCCGTTTGCTCAAAACTACCTTTTCCCTTCGTTCTCTCATTGCTTACTGCATCGTCGCACTAGAGAATATTTTCCCATCGCACCAAAGCATATTTTTCCCTGTTTTCTCTCCGTTTCAATCAACTGTCCAAAACCACTGTCATCCCCACTAACGTTTGTTTGACTTGCAGGTATTTTCACAGTGATGGCGCCAAAATCAAAGAAAAAAGAAGCTGAGAAAAATCCTTTCATCCCCCCTCCTTTCGACCTTGACAGGATCCATTTGGCCAACAAAGATCATTTAGTCGCAGACACCAGGTGCGAATTCAACTTCGCGGATTTGCAGTCATGGATCAAAGAGGTTTTATTAGATCGGAGCGATGAAATTGGGCTTTGGGAGTCCAACCTTCCTCTGTATATTTTACCCCAGGTCCACCATTTCCCTGAGTTTTCCCTCAAGTGCTAGGAACATTACCTCCCTGACCAGAGAGCCATAGTATCTTCATAAGGAGAAACCCTTTTCTTCATCACACCAGAGGCCATTGATTAGATGATGCAAATACGAAGAACTGAATCCCTCTCCCTTTTCAATATCAAAGTCATCACGGAGTTGTACCAAAAACTATCATTCCCTGAGAGAGCCTAGATTTTCGAGCTTTTCCTCCCTCAGGCTGCTTAGTTGCCCAAGACAAATCCCCCGTACCCTTCCTCCCTATTCTCAGTAAAGGGAAATCAAGTCATCTCATCACTCTGTGCTATGCTTGGGTATTTTTCCAACCAATGGGTGGATGAACCCATATTGGGTTTCTTGCCAATTTTCTCCACGGAAGAAAGACCTACCACTCAGTTCGATTATAGCCCTTTCATGGCGAACAATATTCATAAACAGTTTTCAAATTTTTCCACAGAGGGCATGTTCCGGTATTCCTCAATACTGGCCTACATGTTCACATTCTTTCAGGCGGACAAATTCTCTTTTTCAATGCAGAAGATGGACAAGGATGGGAGGCCACAAGCGGTAACAACTTGGACTTCACTGCTCAGACAAAATTCTACAGAATTCAGCTTCAAACAGTTTATCGAGCAGTTCTACCATCCAATGTTGAGTATTCTTTGTGGCAGACCTGAGCAGAGGATAAATGAGGAGATTCAGAGTATCTTACACCTCTCAGACCTAGCAAAAATTGGAGATTGGTATCTTTACCAAAATCACACCGAGATCAGAGTAGATGGATGCGAGTTGGCTCCATACAAATTTCCCAAGTTACAACCCATGAGGATATTTTCTATGGAATATATAAGGCAAATGATTAACTCAAATGACATACATTTTGTGTCTTTGAAAAGAAACAACAGCTCAGAATTAAAGGGAAAATAGGGTCTTTCATCTGCAATATCCGTGGCGTCGAGGAGGAGGCAGATAGACTGTTGAAAGAAATGATCTTTTTTTTTAGTTTCATTTGGCACTATGATCCATGCGGGATAATTTATGAGATGAGGATTAAAAAAAAAAATGTCCCATATGTTCATACCCCCAAGCCTGAGATAGAGTAGTTCATGAATCAAACAGAATGGGAGCTGAACACTCTGGTCGAGATAGAAGAGCAGGACCCTTCGGTCATCATCTCACAGACGACTACACCACAGGTTCCCAAAGAGAAAATATCCAGGAAGGATACTTCACCTTTCGTCACAGAAGTCTCGGCTGAAGATTTCCAATTACACACCAAAAGGCCGAAAGCCAACCACACACCTGACACGGCTAGTGAAAAGGGAATCCAATCCACTGAAGCTATGAAATATGATCTGTCACTTCTTAGCACAAGCGACAAGAAGATCATGTCTACAATTTTTCCTAAGAATCCCACAAGTACTCCACTGGTTGAACAACCAAGTAAAGTAGGACCAAAATTGAGTATTTTTGAGAAGTATGACCTGATAAAACAAAAATCAGACGCTGACCAACAACGCATATGCTCAATTTTGGAAACAGTCTTCAATGAAAAAACACAGATTGTTGTCTGCATTTGATACAGAGAAGGGTAGAATTCACATGGCATTTCTACAAGCACAGGTGCCAGATCTGAAAGCAATCACTGATTACAAAAGTGAAACATTCAAGTTTCATACTAAGGATGTGCATCCTGCTGATCAAATGGATCTGCACAGGAAAAATTGGGAAATGATTTTCTCCACTTTGGAAAACGCTTCTACTACAGACACTAAATTACGGGTATCTCTGAGCAACGTCTAGACACAACTGAAATGAGAAAAGGTATCATCATTTGCAAAGGATAACATAATTAAGATGTTGGAAGAATTGGTCCTCTAGATCGGGTATGACCCCTCAAATGTGAAAGCAGTTGAGGAGATGCTTAAAAATAAAAATGTCAATATAGCCTCTCTGAGGAAACAACTGAAACTGCCACCAACAGAAGATGCACAGGCAAAGGAGATAGCTGAGACAGAAGGGGAAAAGGATGAGATGCTCAAGTTGATCATTGAGCATAATGCACAGTTGAAAGAGACGGAATTAGAACTGGAAAAGGTATTAAAGGAGAAGGAACAGTCAAGGACTATGGAGGTCATTCCATTAAGCGTAGTTCCACTCAAAGGAGTAAGCACAACATCTGCAATAGAAATCCCCTCAGCGACTCCACAGATAGCTCTGGAGAAGACAGTAGAACTAGCAAAATCCATGGAAGAGATGAATTTGCAAGAGACAGAGATTAGAAGACTTAAAAAGGAGGTTGAGAACCTTCAGGAACTCAAGTCTTCTTACCAAGCCAGCTACTCCAAGGAGAAACAAACATCAGACAAGCTTAAACAGGAATTGCAACAACTTCAAAAGAAAACAATGGCATGCAAAACACTTGCTGAGGTCAAGGAAAATGTCTGGATGGATATCACCAAATCAATAAATGAAATATGGCCTGTGGTGCAAATCATGTTAGAACAAAGCGAACGGGTGCAAAGAAGCAAGCAGGCGATTGAAAAGATAAGAGGAGAATTGGGAGAAATGCCCACTGAAGCCAGTGAGACCATTAAATTCCTAAATTCAAAAACCGGAGAAGAGTTAGAGGAGTTGAAAATTGAAGATAGGAAAAAAACCATCCTCGAGGTCAAGAGGGTCCTGACCAAGAGAGGATCGATGATACAACTGGAGGAAAAGGTCCAGGCTATGGACATAGGAGTGTAAAGATTTTTCAACAAAATTGAAGCTCTGCAAAAGAAAGGCCTCCCTGGATTATGGGTCATAAATGACAAGTTAATGACACTGTCTGATTATAAAAAGAAACTAGCCACTGTGGCTAAAGATAGTTTGAAATTCTTGGGAATATAGGGAAGTATCATAGGCAAGGCATTCTTAGAAGATTTCCAGTCAGATATCATCTTACAGCATGAGATCTAGTACATTTTCATCATCAAGCCAACTTTTTCCAAGTATACGGAGATGGATGAAGTATACTGAAGATTGCTCAAAGTCAGTGTTCCTAGTAACCTTCGATGGGAAGAGTTATGCAATCTGATCGAGTAAGAGATGAGGTGTCCAAGCCTAGTCAACTATCCAGTCAGATGAGGTCGTGCAGAGTACTCACCAACGGTTTCCCCAGAAATCAGCATGAAGTTTCAACACATCAACAAACAGTTCCTGAATTTTTGTATCTTGTTGAGTTAATTAGCTAAATTTAGAACTTCCACATCCCGATCTTCAATGACAGGATCGTATGTAATTTTTGATTATAAATACTTCAAACTTTTAAGTACCGAGGGTTGATCTTTACGCCCTGTAAGCTAGAAAGACAGTAATTTTTGTCAAGAGATCTTCCAGTAATACAAATCGATGTTTCATAGGATTCTCACATGTTGTTCATTGGTGATGTTATTCTTTCTATGTTAAATGTTTTCCTCTCTCAGTTGTCATATTGTTTTCTAATCTAATCTTTTAAAGTAGCGCATGTTGCAAGATTTATCTTTGTATACCCTGTTTCCGGCTTTGAAAGATCTTAATGTTTATCTTTCTGATATTACAATGAAGAAATTCTTAAATGCTTCTTTACTTTAATTGATATTCTCATCTTTTCTACTTTTCATCACTTTATTGCTAAAGAATCCAATGAATGCATTATCTTTCCCTGTGAAAAGAATCTTTTAGTTTCTGTTTAGATCTCTATCTTTATAATACAGACCCCATAGCCCAATGGAAGCGTAAACTCTTTTAAGCCAACTTAATAAAAACAACAACAAACCTTTTCAATCTTATTTTATTTAACTAGCCTAATATCTTAAAGTCAAAACATAGCTAAATCATACAGAGAGATCCCTCTCTAAAGCTGGTAGGGCTAGATTCTAGTTTCAAAGTGGTTGGATAAAGTTACCGCTTGTGAATTTCTTCTACTCTGACAAACTCTGGGAATTTACAGAGCGTTAACTGGTTTATCCAATGGGGGCATGGGAGCCCTTTCTTCCCCCTCTAGGTCCAAGTGATCTTGAGTCTCCTTCTGAGTCTGATCTCGTTGTTTCTAGATCCTTTATCCCTCATGCTTGTGATTCTTTGTTGATAGAATTTGTCATTCTTGGCCAGAGCCTCCATCGTCATATGGAATATGGTTAGTTTACTTCACCCTTTGGGACTGTCGACCCTCGTTTGAGTGATTTCTTTGATTTTGAATGGGCTTTAGATGAGGCTATCCTTGAAGCCATGACTACGGTTTATATACCAAGGGAAGACTTGCATCGTGGTTTGTGTTTTCATCCCTTTTGGGAGACTTCCCAAGTTGACTATTGAAGAGACTCTTAGTCTGGGCCTAGCAGTAGGCTCTACCTAAACCAGTTTCATACATGATTCGTAGCCCCCTAGAGTCTTCTTTAATCCATTTTCAGACTCTCTAAACATGAAAAGGTTTTCGACCGATCTTGTTGTCGTTCATGCTCACCAAGCTAAAATTTGAAGGCACATCTGTTCGACGGTAGTTCACCCCTTTTTTGGTCCAAACGGTCAACTGTATGAACAAAGGTATACTCTAGGAACTTCGGTTCACTAGAAGAGTATTCTCAGGTATAATTTTAACCCTTTTTCGAGCCCCAGGGACTAATTTTACGAAAAAGGAACCCCCATGGAGTCCATAGTTAAGCTCTTTTCAAACTCCCTAAAATTGAAAATATGGCCGAGTAACCTTGTTTCTTCACACTTGTTAAATCAATCTAGAAGAACATCCCTTATGGAGTCCATAGTTAAGCTCTTTTTAGACTCCTTAAATATGAAAATATTTTCGAGTGATCTTTTCTTTGTCACACTCGTTAAAATGGTTTTGAATAGACATCTTTTCGGTGTTAGTTTACCCCTTTTTCAAACCGACTAGACTACCTTTGAAAAAGGTACCACAGTGGAGTCTCCTTTTACATTTTTTCAGACTCTCTAAAAATGAATAAAATTCGAGCTTACCTTCTCTGGGCTCGTTAAAATTACATCGAAGGACGTTATCATTGTGTCTTATTAATCACAGTTGCAATTTTTCATCTTTGGCCTAATGTCGGCTCCATGTTGCTCTCAACTGAACCATCTGAAGCATGCCTTATACACAAGCCTTGTAGCACTTTGCCTCTGCGTCTTGACACCTTGACCCATGGAGGATTATTCCTGAGTGTACTTTTCCTACATATGTCTCCTTGATACGAGCATTAGTGTGTTCCTTGCACTTGGAACTAGTATGTTTGCGACACTCATTCCTCCTCTGTAACGTAGCATTCTTTTATTCTTTTTCAAGCTTTCCAAAATTATTGAAAAAGACAAAAAAATCAAATATACCCCAAAAATAGGAAGGGAAAAATATTTTCTTTTTATTGGCAACATAATGAGTCTCCCTTGGACAAAGCACATCCTTTCATTTTTTCGTCAAGATATGGGATTTAATATGACCTTAGGAAGTTGTGCTCTCTACATAGAGTTGTGTCCTCCTCCATTTGGTTATCCTTCCAAACATATGGAGAGTTTGCGTTGCCTCCTACATCGTGAACTTATGTCAATTCCATACTGACTGAGTCTCATCATTTGTCATGCTTTTTTCCAAGGGAAGTTTTACTAAACTTGAGTCGGCCCTTCTGCAGTTTTTCTCTTTTCCTCATGCTCGACCACCCCAAAAGACCAATCAAGTCCTTTTTCAAAATCAATGAAGTTCTCTGCTTGATCATCGAGATCCTCTTGTCTGTTCTCAGTGAGCCATCGAAGACCTCTGGGTAGTGAAGTCGTACACTGATATTACACTCCTACCTGAGTTTTGATGATCTTGAATTTGTTGCTCGAGCTCTGAAGGCCTCATCTCCAGCCATCGGGTGCCATTAGCTTCTTAAAGATGGATACTATACATGTATATATTTTGATTTTGAGACATAGATCCACTATGTATTACTCACAGCTACACTTTATATAGTTATATGACATGGATATGCAATGTATTTGACTGGTAGCCATGATTTTATTTCATACCGAGCATGGGTATTCCCGCCTCGGTGAGACAAACTATTATTTTGCAGATGGAACCTCCTGAACTCTGGTCTCTAGGTTCACTCACTTCCTATGTTGGTGAATATTTGTAATGTATTTCAGCCATCATATGCTCTTCTGACCTCACACATTAGGGGGCATCTATTATAGCCCTAAATTGCACCATACATGCATACCTGACATCATTCCATCTTACTTCCTATCTTTTCCAAGCCATCATTGAACAACTCTCCTAAAAAAACATTTTCTTGAAGATGTACGCGCCCTGCACCACTACTTCCCGCATACACACTCTTGCTGCACCATTACAACTCACGTACACTCACAAAAAGTGCAAAAAATAAAAATTGCAAAGGGATACGGGTTTTTGGGCCGTTACTAATCATTTGACCACCTATAGTTGGTCACCCAACTAAATACCTAGTTTTTTTGCCTATAAAAGAAGGTGTTGGGGTTCCATTTCAAGAAGAAGGACAAGAGAAACGAAACTCTACCCATTTCAATATCCCCCCTTTTCCCCAATATTTTGCAACCACATTGTGAGTTTGAGCCATAATTCCCTTTTTTAGCCCTTTCTCCTCCATTGCAAATCCTTTCCATTTCCCTAGAGAGAACTGAAGAGGAGAATAATACGTGGAAGCAGTTGGTGCATGGTGAAGAGGAGCCTAGGACTGAGTTCGAGGAGCAGTCTTCGGTCTCATATTGTAAACGACTTCGTGAGATTAATATAAATAAATATTTTTTTCGTCCCGCCAAATGATGTCTTCAATCTTCATGATTTATTTGTGTTTTTGTTATGATATCTAACCTACTAATCCATATATAGAATGCATGCTTGTAGTTTCTTGTTTGTTGTTTAGTGAATGAAAGTCAGCCTTGGGAGAGGACTTGCAGTCGAGAAATAACCAAGTGCAAAGGGATCGATACTAGACATGGAGTTCAAGGTAGGACTACCAGATCCCTATACCTTGTGTTTTATATATGATCGTGGGGTAATGTCGAGATAGTTGTTAAAAGTAGGAGACTTTAGATGGTTAGCTCTGCCTGCACTTTAGAGCCCTAGTGTAGTCTATAGGGGGATTTCCCGCTTACATAAAAAATATATTCTGAAAATGGTGAGATGACATGTAAATAACATACCTTAGAAAGAATCATCAAAAACATTTATCCTCCCTTGAATTTCAGCCTCCTTTACTTCACCTTCCCTCTAAAATTCCCCTTAGATATCCTTTTCTTACCCATGTCACTTATAGATATTCAATATTCTCAAGTGTAATTAAATGAGAGATCCTTGCCTCTTATTTATACTTTTATGTAGCTTCCTTAAGGGGTTACCTTCTAACCATCTTAAACCACTTTCCTTATTTTAGGGATAAGCCAATTCTAACCACTTGTCCACTTGGTAATTTCTCCATTAGCTTTATTATTTAAACAATTTATTTTGTATCCAATTTGAATTATAGTACACTCATCACTTCACATTATTATTTAAATAATTTCTTCTTTTCAACCACTTTGACTACTTTGACCTTTGGGGGCTTCTAGATGACTCATGAGGGTTCTCCAACTTCACATGGACATAACTCTCTAACCATGACGAGTTATGTGACATTGCACATACCACTGGAAATGGCATGACATGTACTATCCATATACATTAGTCTTACCTTCAAATATATTAAAACTCATACCATTATACATCAAACAAACTTGGGTCCATTTCCCAAACCTTTGTGCTACTAGAATTACTACTGAAATTTCTTCAAGGGTTGACATTAATGAAAACCAACCCAAATAATCAACAATATCCCCCTTTGGAATTGATGGTAACACTCTCATGCAATAATGAAGTCATATTACTCATGCTCCCCCTAGAACCATGCCTATGTGCTCTTTCTCCAAACATTTACCTTTGCATCTGATAAATATCTCCCCTTTTTTCATCAATCGCAAAGGTATCTGTCCATCCGAGGCTACTCCCCCTAACTGAATTGTCATTGGGGATACTCCCCCTGACTAAAATCTTCCTGAAAATGATCCCCCAACCTGAACTGTCCTCTTTATGGTGCTTCCTTGTGTAAATATAAGACATATAAGATAAGCATTCAAAATAATTCATTTTGGATTAGAAATTACTCTAAGTCTCTGGCAAAGATACTCAAAGGATTCCCTTGGAAGCGGTTTTGTAAAGATGTCTTCCACTTGTTCTTTTGTTCCCACATATTCAACTCTGATGTTCTTCTCTACAACATGTTCCCGTATAAAGTGATACTTTATTGGAATGTGGTTTGTCTTAGAGTGCATCACCGGGTTCTTTGAGATATTGATGGCGATTGTATTATCAAAGTAGATTGGAATGGGCTCATCATACTCAACATGTATATATGTCAGAGTTTGTTTCATCCATAGAACCCATGTACAACATGTTGTTGCTTCAATATACTCTACTTTGGCTGTAGATAAAGATACTGATGATTGTTTTTCGCTTAGCCAAGATATTAAACACTCACCCAAGTAGAAAGTTGCTCCACTGGTGCTTCGTCGGTCATCAATGAAACCTTCCCAATCTGCGTCTGTGTATGAAATAAGTGATAGATCATTTCCTTTTGTATACCATAATCCAAATTCTTATGTTCCTTTGAGATATCAAAAAATCATTTTCAATTCTAAGACATGTGATTCCTTTGGTGCTTCTTGAAATCGTGCCACTTGTCCAATCATTGACCTGTATTGCCTCTAATCTGTAGACTTTGAATCAATTTATTTTCTCAACTTACAACTGGTTTTCATAGGAGTGGTAACTGGTTTGCAATCTTCCATTCTAAACTTCTTTAACATTTCTCTGATATACTTAGTTTGAGAAATAAAACTTCCTTGGTTTCTTTGACATATCTGAAGACCCATAAATAAGGATAGTTCTCCAAGTAATGACATTTCAAATTAATTGTACATATCCTTTGCAAATTGTTGGCTTAACCTGTCATTATTACTTCCAAAAATAATATCATCAACATAAACTTCAATTAATAAAATACTATCTTTTGTTACCTTGATGTAGAGGTTATTGTCTGCACTTCCTTTTATGAAACCTTCCTGCTGTAGATATTTATCCAGTCAAGAGTATCATGCTCTAGGAGCCTTTTTTAGACCATACAAGGCCTTCTTCAATTTACACACATAACATGCATTCTCTGACAACTAAAAACCTTCTGGTTTTTCTATGAACACTTTTTATTCAAGTTCCCCATTCATAAAAGTTGATTTCATGTCCATCTGATACACTTTAATATTCTTGGAGCATGCATAAGCTAAAAGAAATCGGATTTCTTCCATTCTGGAAACTGGGGAAAATGTCTCTTCAGAGTCGATTCCTTCAAAATGTGTCTATCCTCTACATACCAATCTAACTTTTTTCCTTGTAACCTATCCATATTCATTCAATTTATTTCTAAAAACCCACTTTGTGTTAATCACATTCTTATTCTTTGGTCTTGGAACCAATTCCCAAGTGTCATTCTTCTTTATTTGATCCAAATCTTCATCAATGGTCTTATTCTTGAATTCATCCTCGCCGACCTCTTAAAAAATGTTTGGTTTAATTGTAGATAAGAGTGCTAGGTACGTTTGTTTTGGTGAACAAATTCTTCTTCTAGTCTCAACTCCTTCATCCTTCTTTCCGATAATCTAATCTGAAGGATGCTTCTTTTGTACTCTTTTTCTAGGTGTCTTTGGAGGCACTTGTTGAACTTTCTCTTCTACTTCTGTCTGATCCTCTTCATATTCCCCTTCTACTTCTTCTTCATCTTCTGCTTCTTCTTCGTAAAGTTGTTCCATTGATTCATTTTCTTCTTCCTTTAATTCTCGTCCACCTATTTTTATCAATTGTTACATCGATGCTTTCCACAACTTTGTTCAACCTCAGATTGTAATAATTGTATGATTTCCTTGTACTTGAGTAACCAACAAGTACTCCTTTGTTCACACGAGAGTCAAACTTTCCCATTCTGCCATCTTCTCTTTTGATGTAAAATTTGCTTCCAAATACTCTGAAGTGCTTCACATTTCCTGGTCTTCCTTTCCAGAACTCGTAGGGAGTTTTGTCATTATTGTTTCTGAGAATTACTTTGTTTTGAATGTGAACTGTTGTATGCATTGCATGTGTCCAAAAAATATCTGTCAATTTGGAATCCATTAGCATTGTTTGATCCATTTCCTGTACTATCCTGTTCTTTATTTCAAAAACTATATTATATTGACGTGTCCTAGCAACAAATAATTGATTTTTTATTCCATGCATACTTCAGTAGTCCATAAATTCCTTTGAAGTGAACTCTCCATTATCAGATCTCAACCATTTGATTTTTGAAGTCATTTCATTTTCAACCATATCCTTGTAGACCTTGAAGCTTTCAAAATCTTCTGACTTATTCCTGAGAAAGAAAACTACAATCCTTCTTGTATAATCATCAAATAATAGCATAAATTATTTATCATCTTTTAAACCCTTTTTTGTAGTTGGTACAACTAGATCAATACGCACAATTTCCAGTGGTCCTGTCATTCAATATTCTTTTGATTCGAACCTGGTGTTTGTTTGTTTTCCTTGTTGACAATGTTTGCATAAAGTGTTGGCTGGTTTCGTGCTCTGGGGAATTTCTACAACTGCTTCCTTTTTTCTGACTTTGACAAGGTTATAAAAGTGTATGGGATCCATTATTCTATGCTATGGCCAACTTTTATCTTCCTTTCCTCGACAACACTTTGCATTTCCAATTTCACTTAATACATATATGTTTCTTGAATTTCTTGCAATTGTTGCAATCAATTTTCCTGAACCTTCTTTTCTTATCTCACACTTCTCTGAATTGAAAGTAATTTTATGACCTTAGTCACACATTTGAATTACACTTAGAAGATTATGATGCATATCTTCTACTAGTAGAACATTATCTCCCTTGGTATTCTTGTTTCCAATTCTGACTATGCCTTTTCCAATGATTTTAGTTGAATAATCATTTCCGAAGGAGACCGATCCATCTCTTTCCTTTATTAATGTAAGAAACATGTCTTTATCACTTGTCATGTGTTTTGAACAACCACTGTCAACATACCAACCATGTTTATTCTGCTTATCTTGTAGAGGGATTGTGCATTCTTCATTGCTATACTGATTCTGCTTTCGTATCCATATTCTCTTCTGAGGTTCCTATCTGTGACTGTTGTTGTTCTGTTGTGGTTCTCTAGGAGGCACAGTCATTCTACAATCTTTTTCCATGTGTCCAAAGTTGTTTCACTTGTAGCATTCCACTTCAGTCCTCAATGATTGAAACTTGTTGTGCCTTCTTCTCTATGTTTCAATAGGCCTTCTTGGATAACCATTTTGTGTATGACTTTCAAAGTTGTTTATGTTCGTCCTATTATCTATACAATTTACAACTTTATGTCCAAAATTATTGCATTCATAACATAAACCAAAAAATATAGTTTGATACCTGGGAGTTGAAGATCTTCTGAAAGGAGTTACTTTTATGAATCCTTCTTCTTCCTGATGCCTGTTTGTTTCTGTCTTTTGCTGATTCTGAAATATGAATATTCTCAGTGGAGGAGTGTCCCTGTGATATTCCTTATAGGTCTTCCTATTCTCTTTGATTGTTTCTTCATAACTTTTTGGGTATGTTTCTTGTTCTGTTGCTTTGGAGCTTGATCACTTTTTTGTCTAATTGTATCCAAGTCCTAACTTTTCATGATGAGGCTTTTGACTGTTGATAATGTCATCCAAAACGTTTAAGTTGTTCTACATATTTTTCTTTTGAATATCCTTTCTCAATGTGACAATCTATGCTTCCAAATTTCCAATGATCATATCTCTTTCTTCTAGTTTTTCTTTGAGTGCTTCTTCAATTCTTTTATATTCTTCTATTTGAACCTTCAATTTCATGATCATTTGTTCTATTTCATGAGTGTCTTCTTTCTTGTCTAGTTCTTCTTGTAGCTTTTTTTTTTTCTTATTTTCTCTTCTTATAACTTCTATGGAACTCAACAATTCTTCTCGGTAGTCAAATTCTACCTCTTCATATTCTTCTTTGGTGTCTTCTTTATCAGAGTCTTCTACTGCCATGAATAGAAATATTTTTATCTCACTATCACTGACTACATCTTATTCTGATGAGGAGATGTCTTCTTTGGTGCATAATCTTTTCTTGAAAGATTTCTTTTTGGTTCTTTTTCCTTTATATGTTTGTTTTCTATTTGAGTAATCTTCATCATTCCTCTTATTTTTCTTATGAGGACATTTGTTAGAAAAATGACCATTACCATCAAAATTAAAACAAATCAATGGAAACTTAACTTTATATCTATTGTTGGTTCCCTTGTTCAATCTTCTGAAAAAGTTGGCCACTTCTTCTTCATCATCTTCTGAGAAGTCACTGTTGCTTCTATGTTCCTTTTGCTTTCCCTTTTTCTTTGACCTTTTCGATTCTTTGAAGGATGCTTATTTTATATCTGGATTTTCCTGTTCAGTTCTCATTTCATGTGCGATGAAGATTCCATCTAGTTCATCCATGATTATTGAGTCGAGATCTACTCTTTCTTCTAGTGAATATATATTAGGATCAAAACTCATAGGAAGAGATCTTAGTACCTTTTGAACAATTACAAATTCTTCAATTTCTTCTCCCAATCCTATGATTGCATTCACTATTTTATTGACTCATAAGAAGTAAGTTGCAATATTATCATCTTCCTTCATCTTTAGTTGTTCGAATTGAACTGTGTAAGTTTGAAGGTTTGCTTGTTTGAATTTTGAATATCCTTCATAAATATTTTAATGTTTTTCCCGAATCATTTTAGAGGTTTTAGAATGTACAAATTTGGTATATACCAATTCACCAAGACCATTCAGAAGTGCATTTGTGTCTTTGGAATAATTTTGACTGAGTTTCATTGCTTTTTAACTTGTTGGTGGAAATGTTGGTTCTTTGTATCCATCTACCACTAATTTTCAAATTTCAAATCCTTGTGCATGTATATATGTTTTCATATTCTTCTCCATAATGCATACTTTTGTCCATCAAACTGTGGTATTTCATTTTTATACATGTTGTCCCTCTCAATGATCTACCTTTCAATGGTTAAACTGATTTTTGAAGGAAATTGCTCTGATTCCAATTGTTGGATTACTAAGAGGGGTGGTGAATCAGTAATAGAGTAATCTAATCCTTTCTAACCATAAAATGCAAGTGTTATATTAATGTAGCATTATCATCCAACAGTTGCAGACTAAATAATCAATGAACAAATGAGAAATCCTACACATACATAGAACACCAACATTTTTACATGGAAACCCAAAGTGGCAGAAAACCACATAATGCTTTTTCTTATATGTCTTTAGGAATTACATCCATTGGAAGCACCAAATTCCTTTGTTTTCCAGTTGCAAATGGAAGGAGGCTCCAACCCCCTAGTTTCTAAGGCTACAACATAAGGGAATATCCAAATCCCAAATTATGTGGCTACAACCAGAAGACGGTTACAACCCCCTATGTTCTCTAGATACAACCATAAGGTGGCTACAACCACCTATCCTTGCCCCGTCAAACCGCCCTGTCGTAGAAGTAGAATGATGGAACCATTGTCACACTATCACTGTGAGATATATTGTTGTAAACATGTGCCAATAAATATGCACCAAACAACTTGTAATAACCTGTACCAATAAAATGTTCCAACATGTACCATACATCAACCTATACCTCAACCTATACCATAAACAAGTTCATCAACCATGCACCAACCTGTACCTCAACCTCAACCAAAATCCCTCATCAATTTCATCATCCAAATCTGATTTTTAACTCTGTAATAGACCTGATTTATATGATCACATACCTGTAAACCTTCCTTAAATTTAACAATAAGAGATTAGCATTTTCATCAAACTTTACTTTAGTCTCACATGACTAATTTTGGATTAGTCAACAACCCTAACTTGAAATAATAATAACTATGTACCTGTAATGAATAAATATCTGAAAATAGTACACAATGTTCGTCAGTGTCTTTTATGCAATTCCTCCACGTTTCACTACTTGGAACCTCTCATAAAAGGATTTATAGAAAAAATGGCATTCCTTGTTGAATTCTGGCTTATTCTATAGAGCAAACTTTTAGAGAGTGCCCCACACAAAATATTTGTTTTATGGATATAAAAATGTTACAAGGAATACTACGGATTGTACTCTAACCAATACATTTTGTCTTATTGAATTTGGATCTGTTATGAAGAAGTTACAACATTTTTACCCGAAACATATGTTTTATAATAGTTTCAGGACTAGCCACAAACCTTATTTTCCACGGAGTGTAACTCCAAAAATACAATGACCCACAAGATGAAATGTTTATCAAAACTACTTGGATATGTCTCCTCAAGGGACTCCATACTTCGTGGTCAGAATCATTCTAGAAAAAATGTTGCGGTGAAAATGGTGAGATGACCTGTAAATAAAATACCTTAGAAAGCATCATCAAAACAATTTATCCTCCCTTGAATTTCCACCTTATTTACTTCACATTCCCTCTGAAATTCACCTTAGATATCCTTTGGTTACCTCAGTCACTTGTAGATATTCAATATGCTCAAATATGATTAAATGAGAGACCCTTGCCTCTTATTTATACTTTTTTGTAGCTTCCTCAAGGGGTTACCTTCTAACCATCTTAAACCAATTTCCTTATTTTAGGGCTAAACCACTTCTAACCACTTGTCCACTTAGTAATTTCTCCATTAACTTAATTATTTAAATAATTTCTTTTGTATCCACTTTGACATATAGTACACTCTTCACTTCACTTTATTATTTAAAGAATTTCTTCTTTGCAATCACTTTGACTACTTTGACCTTTTGGGGCTTCTAGATGACTCATGAGGGTTCTCCAAATTCACATGGCCATAACTCTCTAACCATGAGGATTTATGTGATGTTCCACATACCACCATAAATGGTATGACATGTAATATCCATCTATAATAGTCTTACCTTCAAATATATTAAATATCATACCATTATGCATCAAACAAACTTGGGTCCATTACCCAAACCTTTGTGCTATTAGAATTCGCTACCAAACTATCTTCAAGGGTTGGCATCAATGACAACCAACCCAAATAATCAACACTCCTTACAGGGTTGAAACCGAGAGCATCCTTCTCTCACACAAAATAGAACTTAATGCTCTCACGCAAGTGACATTTCTTCAAACACCAGAAGGACTACATTTGGTCTCTCTCTCCACCAAGCATTGATCCATAAATGATTCATCCAAAGATGAAACCTAGAGTTTTCAAAAGGATTTTATATAGTTTTCTTGAACTTCGTCACTCAAGTAGACAAGATCCAAAAATTTAGGATCTAATAAAAATTCAAAGACAAAAATGAGAAAGCATCTCGACAAACTCATTAGATCCTTACTTTCCTCCTTGAGACTAGGAAACCACTTGTGATCAAGTGAGGAAGAGTCCAAACTAACTCATGAGACCCTTAACTTCCTCCTTGAGACTAGGAAACTAATTTCCCCTTAAAATTAGGAAACTAATTTGTGAGTTGGATTCTCTCAAAAAATTGATTTCACACTTTTACAATTAAATGAAACATGAGATTCCCAAAATCACTTCAAGCATTAATCATTTTTGCAATTTGCATGAATAATACATGACTTTCTCACTCTTAAAGTATTAATCATTTTTTACATTTAAAATACATCATTCATGAGTATTAATTATTCTTTTCCACCTAAAATTGGTATTTTAATGATCTTCTCCATGGTGTGCAAAGGAATGATTCCTTGTGTGGAGGTCCTCCTAGATAACACATCCCCACAAAAATCACTTTTGGTCCTCCAAAAGTATAGAGAGAAACAATGACTTAAATCTATGCAACCAGCTTCTAGGAAGAGTCTTACACTCCATGATGCACTTCCCCACTGCTCAATCTACATAAAAAATGTCTTTGATAGGCCCTACGCTTCTTCTCCTTCACCTTTGTACTTCAAAATGAGGGTGTTGGTTCCAACACTTGCACCAATGCAAATTTGTATTTGTTTCCTTGATCTGCATAACAAATGTCTTTTAAAATCTGGACCCTTCTTCTCCTTCACCTTTGTACTTCTAAATGAGGATGTAAATGTTGACACTTGCAACAATGCAAATCTGTAGTTGATCCCTTGATCTACATAACCAAAGTCTCTAAAAATCCACACCCTTCTTCTCCTTCACCTTTATACTTTAGAATGATGATGTCAATGCCAACTTTTATACCAATGAAAATCTATAGCTGAAAATACATGGATTACAACTTTTCAAAGTAGTACCATACCTGCCAAGAGTTTATCAAACACTCATGGAAAAGTTTACAATGATTTTCAAGATAGGCCTTAGGAAAAATGATTCCTCTCACTCAATAGTGGCTATAAGACCCATTACAATGTTGTCAAAACAGGCCTAGCAAAAACAATGCCTCTCACTCAAAAGTGGCTACAAGACCCATTAAAATGTTTCCAAAATAGGCCTAGGAAAAAAAAATGCCTCTGACTCAATAATGGCTATAAGACCTGTTACAATCTTGCCAAAAAGGCCTAGGAAAAACAATGCCTCTCACCTAACAATGGTTACAAGACCTATTACAATATTTCAAAGAAGTATTACAAGATTTAGGCATAGAAACAAATGTCTCTCACTCTCATCATCACTTTCACGAGAGGATAATTACAAACTTTTACATCATAACATAAATTTCAAGGAAACATTACCATTAAGGAAAATACCCCCATTTGTGCACTAGCGGGAACTCTATGGTTTTTAAAAATCCCCCATTACAAACATGTGCAACATAATAAATAAGAAAATTTTCATCATCATCATACTCATCTCGCACTAATTTCTGTTGAAGTGTCAAAATGGCCTCTTACTACACCATATCAGTTTGTGTGGAAGGCTCAAACAATGAATTTCCAACAATAATTGAGATCTTGTTGCCCTGCTGCAACACTCAAAGATCACCAGAATCTGAAACACATATTCATCCTCTTGCGATTTCAAAAGGAGGAAAAAACCATAAATACATAAAACTTACATTTGGTTTCGTGTCAATGCTCTCAACCAACTTCTCAAATCTTGTCATACACAACACCAACAGGTTCATCTCGTCATTCTACATCTTTTTACTATAAACTCGACCTGCTCTGAAAAGTGAAACTCTGCCTCAAAAATATGCCATGCATTAATGACAAAGTGGGATTTTTCCATGAGCCCTGAAAGTACGTTGCTCAGATCACAAAATGGACCATGTCATTGAATTCTTGGTGAAAAGGTGTGCCAAAATAACTGCACTTTCATCAAATTCCATCACTGTCACTTCTGGACCCCCCTAGGCTCTATGCCTCGAAAAACATGCTATGCATTAATGACAAAAATGGGATTTAGTCACGAGCCTTGAAAATCCATTGCTTAGCACAAAATGGACCATGTCATTGAATTCTTGGTGAAAAGTGTGCCAAAATATCTGTACTTTCATCAAATTCCATCACTATCACTTCTGGACACCCCTAGGCTCTCTGCCTTGAAAAACATGCCATGCATTAATGAAAAAAATGGGATTTAGTCACGAGCCTTGAAAATCCATTGCTTAAATCCAAATTTTGACTACACCAATGGATTCGTGGTGAAAAATCGTGCAAAAATTTCTATAATTTCGTCAAATTGTAACACTCTCACTTCTGGACCCCTCTTGGGATCTTTGCTTTGATTTACATGCCACAATAGTCTGTACGGTCTACAATAAAAGCACCCGATGCCTTGAAATGTGATCCCATACTTGGGAAAATTTAGGTTTCCACATGGTAGCTTGCAATTGGCCCACATGGCACCCAATCAACTGTACATTCACTGCCACAATAGTTGTACGGTATGCCACATTAGCTATCTGATTGTACTTATACGTCAATTGTACGATATGCCATGTCAGTTTTATGGTTTTCCATGTCAATTGTATGACTGGCCACATCAATTGTCCTACTATAATTCCATGTCAGTTGTACAGTCTTCCATGTCAGTTGTACGGTCGACCAAGTCAATTGTCATGTTGTACTTCCACGTTATTTGTATGGTCTTCCATGTCATATTTATAGTCTTCCACCTCATTGGCCTAGTTAGCTCCTCCATCAACACCATACCACCGTACGACCTCCCATGTCATCGACCTAGTCAGTTGACATGTCAGTTCCACCTCGACTTGTTGACGTCATCATCATATTTCCAAGTCAACCAACATGTCATCTCTGTACTTCCATGTGGCCTCTGTACGACTGCCATGTGGCCTCCGTACGACTACCATGTGGTACATTTTTACTAGTCCATTTGGACCCTTGAAAATGCCAAAAACATGTGACACATGGTAGCCTGTGGTGTTTTCATGTCATCCTATAGTACATGTGTCTCTCTGGAATGATTCCAACTCATCATGTTGATGTCATGCTAACATCAACACTATACGGACTTTGCCAGTTTTGCATGTTTGCTGAAAAATTCAGATGGTCATAACTTTTGTACGCAACCTCTGTTTGAGGTGTCATTTATACTGTTGGAAATATCTCATCGAGCTCTTCAACATGGTGTTATTTTTGTTTAATTTTGGGCACTTTTATTTTTGACCATTGTTTTCTAGCTGAGGAGAATCCAACCTCCAACTACATATGCTCTAGTACACACCTCTTTCTTGGTGTACCATGAATCTCGATGTGAAGATTCCAACATTTCCTACTCCAGTGACCACTCATTTATCAGTGAGTGCAATAATTGTGTGACTTACTGTAAAAATACTTTATCTTCGAGCACTTTGTAACATTCTTGTTATCCCAAGATAGTGTTGGTGATGATATCATCTCTTTGATTGAATAATCCTCTACTTTTGTTGCTTCTAATCATTCCTTTTCACCATACATCAATCCTACATATCTAGGTCTTCCTTCAAGCTCAAATTGTTGAATGATGCCTTAGCCATCAATACTAAGACCTCCTCCCTTATACCCCATTTTCCTCAGCAAGTTCAAGCCAATGCCCCTGGTGTGTATTTCGAAAGCACCAAAAGAGGCATCATCATTATCGAGGGAAGGAAATGAACATAGAGAATTATCTGCCTCCATTCTTTTTTGTGATGCTTGGTCATCTTCCTAAAGCTTGGCCAATTGCTCCTCTTGGTTGGATGAAGCTATAGATGAGGCTGCCAGGAAACCACCTTTGTTACCTAGTGTATGGATATCATCCTCTATTATCTGACAGTATGTGAATCTAT
>ML797679.1:0-62697 GCA_009831015.1 Picea engelmannii
GCGCCCAGTAAGAAGTTAGGGCGCGGGTTGCTTGTTTTCAAGTGATTTTTGAGGAATTACTCAGCATGGCTTTGGCTAGGAAGAGGCATGAGTTGGCCTGATGCCAGGTAAACCTGTATGGTGCATTTTAGGGTTATAACACTATGAGCATGAACATGTTGAGGGTTTTGACAAATTGGAAAATCTAGATGTTTGTGATGATATGGAAAAAATATTTCTGGTCAGAAAGAAGAGTGGAAATATTAGGTTGTGTGTGGACTTCATAAATATGAACAGGGCATCTCTCAAGGATAACTAACCAATGCCTAATATGGATCACATTCTACAGAAAGTGGTAGGTTCTAAAAAAATGTCAATGTTGGATGGTTTCTCTGGGTACAAGCAGATCATGGTGCACCATGATGATCAAGAAAAGACAACATTCACAACACCATGGGGTACATTCATGTATGCCAATATTCCTTTTGGGCTCATGAATGTAGGGGAAACATTTCAAAGAGATATGGACATAACTTTTGCTGATGAGAAAGACAAATTCATTGTTATCTACTTAGATGATATCACTGTGTATTCAATTTCTGATGAAGAACATCTCAAGCATTTAAGAAGGGATTTTTAGAAGTGCAGAAAGTTTGGCATTTCATTGAACCCCAAGAAGTCGAATTTTGGCATGGAAGAAGGGAAGATACCGAGTCAAATTATTTCAAAAGAGGAGATAAAGATAGATCCCAGCTGAGTTGATGGGATCTTAAAAATTGGCACACCTAGAAGAAAAAAAGAAGTGTGATCTTTCCTGGGGAAAATGAATTTCCTGAGGATATTCATCCCTAACTTGGCTTAAATCATATAGTACATCACTAGCATGCTCAAGAAAGGAAATGAGATAAAATGGACCCCAGAAGCTAGAAAATCCTTTGAGGACATTAAAGTGGCATTGACCAAGGCCCCAATACTGGTGAGTCCTAACTTTGAAAAAGACCTGATATTGTTCTCTTTTTCCTCAAAGCACACCATTGTTGGTGTTTTACTACAGAAGGATGAGAACAATTTTGAGAAGCCTATAGCATACTATAACAGGACATTGAGGGATGCCCCATTAAATTATGATATCATGTAAAAGCAGGTATATGCACTATTCAAGGCCCTAAAGGAGTTAAAAGCTTATTTATTGCATTAGCATACCACTTCTTATGTGCCCAACAGTTCTGTAAAAGACATTTTAACTCAGCCCAACCTTGAGGGAAAAAGGGGAAAGTGGATAGCTATGTTGTTGGAATATGACTTTGAGATAAAACCAACAAATTTGATCAAGGCATAGGGACCTGCAAAGATGATGGCACAAAAACATTGTGAGCTCCTAGGAATAAATTTCATTGCTAACTTGTTAGCAGATTCAGAAGGGGAAAGATTCCCCAAGATATCCCAAAGATTCCTTGACTCCCCATGGTATGCAGATATCATTTATGTGTTAAGAAATTTGCAGGCTTCTCTTGAATTGAGTAAAACCAAGGATAGGTTCTTAAAGATAAAAGAAGCCAAGTTTTGTATGGTAAATCAATATCTATATTGGAAGGATCCAAGGGGAGTATTGTTGAGTTGTTTGCTAGGGGAAGAAGCGGAGAGGACCATCAGGGAATTCCATAAGGGTGAATATGGAGGACACCATTATTGGAAAGCTACTGTGTGTAAGATATTCAGGGCTGGGTTCTATTGGCTTAACATTTTTTATGATGTCTACAAAGAGGTTTCAAGATGTCATGAATGCCAATTTTTTTATGGGAAGAGAAAGTTGCAGCCTTTGCCCTCGAAGTCCATCTTTGTTGAAGAACATTTTAGAGAATGGGGACTTGATTTCATAGGAGAAATTCATCCACATTCCTCATCCCAACACAAGTGGATTCTGACATTCACATATTACTTCAGTAAGTGGATTGAAGTAGTTCCCATCAGGCAGGCCACAGATGTTGTTATCATCTAGTTTTTCGAAGACAATATTTTGTCCAGGTTTGGGTGTCCAATAAAAATCATTACAAACAATGAAATAACATTTAAGTCCAAAAAGATGGAGAATATTTGTAGTGACTACAATACAACTCTTTTACACTCCACATATTATTACCCTCAAGGTAATGGTTTGTATGAGTCATCAAATAAAATCTTAACCAAAATTATCAAAAAGATGTTGCAAGATAAACAAATAAAACTTGTCACAAAAAGATCATCCATGCACTATGGGATGACATGATCACTCCAAAAAGATCTATTGCCACTTCACCCTTCCAGATTGTGTATGGCACATAAAAAAATTTCCCTACTACATTAGGGTTTCCAATGATGAGGTTTTTACAGGACCAGGATGTTGAAACAGATGCCACTCGAAGAAGAAAACATGAACTGATCAGTGTCTAGCGAAAAAGAGAAAAAGCCTTTAACAATGCTCAACTGCACCAAGACAAGATTAAAAGTTTCTTTTGACAGACATACCAAGGAGGATGATTTCAAAGTGGGATACTTGGTATTGAGATGTGTTGTCCTTTGGTTATGGAAGGTTGTGAAGATTAAGGAAATAAGTGCGAAGTACAAACTGCGTAAAAAGCACATTGACTGAGATTGGGTTGAAGTGGTTTTTATAAACCTAATTTACACTAGACATGCTTACTTGGCATCAAGCCATCTCAGATTCCTTCTTTGCCAAAACAATGCTAAACAACTCTTTAAAAAACCTCTTTTATAAGGGCCCACGCACCCTACTCCATTACTGCACGCGTGTACACGCTAGCTGACCTAAAAACATCCGTGTGTACGTACAAAAGCACGAAAAAAGGAAAGTTGCCAATGGAACACACATCTTTGGGTGAGTTAAATGAAACTCCTGGCCACGCATGGTCGAGGGTTTGTCCAAATACCTAGCTTCTTCTAGCCTATAAAAGAAGGGTTAGGGGTCCCATTTGGAGGAGGAGAATAAGAGTAAAGAAACTCTACCCAATTGCACATTCCCATTGTCCCAACCCTTTAGCCATCCTTGTGTAAGAAGAGATACAGAGAAAAAAAGTTGGAGGACATTTGAAGAGGATCCCAGGATCACGTTCGCGGAGCGGCGGCTGGTCTCAACATTGTAAGTTGATTCATTAAAGTTAATAATAAAGAAATTCTTTTCCCGTCCCACTATATGAGTTCTTCATATTTTAGTGAATATATGGTTGAATCTTTAACCCATTAATCTGTAGAACAAATGCATGTAGAGTTTGTTTCTTGTTTTGTACACAGGTCAGTCTTGGGAGGATAGTTGCTAACAAGTGATAAAGCATGAAGAAGGATCGACATTGAATGTCCAGAACAAGGTATGTTCGTTTAACCATGTATTTTCTTAAAAGAAATGGGGATTAGGTCTGGGACGATGGTAGAAAGTAGGATTATTTCGATCTTATCTGCATGCATAATATAACCCTAAATGCTAGTCCGTAGGGGGATTTCCCACCACAATAGAATTGGGGACCGTACTGGGGAAGTCTCTAGGGTTCCTGGGAATATTGTTGGGTATTGTTAAAAGACTGGTTTTCTTTCCTATTTTTTGAAGTTTCTGCAAAGTCTGAGCTAACAAAGATTCTGGTCTTCCATACCAGCTATCTCTGTTTCTTTCTTTGACTGTAAATTTTTTTTTTCGAGACCCATAGAGGTACATGTGGCCCACATAAGGTCTACATGTGTGTACCCGTGCCCTAGTTTCTTACATCCCACGTGTAAACGCTCGCTGAAGAAGTAACATTAGCATGTATGATTCTAGAAAATTTTTGAGGCAGTCATCCTCTTCCCTATCAGAATCAGTCATTCTCAGGGGTTTTCTGGAACTCTTTCTAGTCTTGGTTGTTTGCATTCTATAGCTTAGGGTTCATCTCAGATTGGTTTGTTTTACGAATTTTTCCTTACATTGTTTTATTTTTCTGTTAAAGAAAGTGTATAAGCCTTCAAGAGATCCTGGTTCTCAGTATCAGTGGTCTCTTCCTACTTTGGATTGTTTGTTTTTAATTGTTTCAAATTTTTAGAGATACACGCGCCCTGTATAAGTCCAGCACATGTGTACACGCCCTCTAGCTCTACACAGTTCGCATGCACACACTTTTTGTTGAATTGTCAACGGTGTGCTTGTGAAGGATAGTTTTTTTTGAGGGTGAGGCAATCATCCCTTCCCTTGACAAGAGTTATACCTCTCAGGTTTTTCAAATCTCTATCCTAGTAGTCAGTATCTTAGGGTTGATCTCAGCCATAGCTTTCTTTTTTCATTTAAAAATTTTCATTAAAATTTTCTTTAGCGTTTTTAGACAAGTGTGAGAGTCCTTTTTTAAGTTGCTAGTGTGTGATTTCTTGAAGTGATTCTTTGTAATCTGCGATTAGGCCATAAGTTTTTCTTGGTTTTTGACTAGTTGATATTTTTCTTTTTTTCTTTTTTAAGCATTCAAATAAAAAAAAATCTTTCGTTTCTTTGTTTGGTTGAAAAGTGTTGTTTTGCATTAGTAACCAGGGAAAAGTGTTTGCTTTCATAAGTTCTTGACAATTTACTTAGATCGTAAGTAGCTTGTAGTCGAGTGAAATCCTTCTTTGATTTTGTTGTTCAAAATATCTTAGAACATTTTTTAAAAATTTGAAAAGTTGTTGAAAATTTGCGTTAAGTGAAGGTTTTTTGTTTCCATCTTTCTGTTCATTTATACTTTTGTCTTTCAAACATCACTAGTTTCACTTACATACCCTTTGACATAAGACAAGCCATAAAATTAATGCTAAATCTAAAATTCATTAGACTTTTATGTTTGTAGGGTTAACCAACTAGTTCATGATTAAGGCCTCCGATTAGGTTGGAGAGGAAACTCTTCAAGACCATTAAAATCAAACATTGGAGTTTGAGTTAGGGAGTGTCAAAGTCCAGTATCATGAAAGTTATCAAGGATCCCCCTCTAACACAGGGAATAAAAACAATGTCGCATGTGGAAAGGTAGTGGAGATAACCCCTCCAAAGCTAGACCAATCATAGTGGAGAACACATATAAAGGGCTTGTCTTGGGATTCCATCGATTTAATTTTCCATGGAGCTTCATGGGTCTCAAATATGTTCGAGGTCCTCAGTTGTCTTTCGGACCACTTTCTCTCGATACCCTTGATAGGTTTCGGGCTCGATACCCTGCTCATTATGGTCTACCCGACTTTCGACTGTACCCGCCTGGTGATTGTTCACGCGCCGGCAACCTAGTTGCCTATATTTTTTAGGGACATACATAGGTGACTGCAGGGGTATACTATGGTACCCTAGAGTGTCTTTGATCCTCTCACACACTGGAGGATCACGAGCTCCGCCAATCACAAAGGCTTCTTGGCTTGCCGCCGGTTACACTGGAGCCACCACTGTTACACATTATTTTCTTCATCCCTATGACCGTTAATGATGTAAACCTATCTGTTTCCTTCAGAGGGGTCAGTGGCCTGAGTTCCTGAAGAAAGAAGGGAGAAGAACTTTTCTTGAGAAAAGAAGTTGCATTCTCCTTTGTAAAAACCCTATAAAAATGGAAGTTCGCAGGTTGCTATATAGGCAGGGTGCGAGAATGCCTTATTCTCACAGGTTGCACCATAGCTGGGTTGTGAGAGGTTCGCAGTTTTCTCTATAGGCAGGGTGTGAGAATGCTTACACATGGGAAAATGGGCATTTTCTTGAATCTTCTAGAAGGAGAAACTTCCATGGTGAGGTGGCATCTTAATGGTTTGGATCTTACTCGCTTTCATGATTTAGTGGGATCATCCTAACCTCCTCACCTTATCCTCTTCAACTTATAAAAGGAGAGGAGATCTTAGGGAGAAAGCTAGCTTTGGAGCTTTTGGGATTGGCTAAGTTGGATTTGGCTTGGAATTATTATCTTGGTTAGAGTGGTTTTGAGTTTTGCCTTTGTCAAGATAGATTGTGAATACTATCAGATCTATGCTCTCAAAATTCTTGGAGTGAAAGTGAGTGGGGAACGAAGGACAGTTGGAAGGGACCTTACGACATCAAGGCCATGGTTGTAATATCTCTTTCACATTTAATATGATACAGTAATACGATTCTTTCCTATAAATCTGGGTGTATTTTATTGTATGATTCCTTGATCACATACATAGGTTTATATTGAGTTTATGCTATTTCTATCACTTTGGATGGTTGTGTTCTTTTGTAGGTTCATCATTGTATGAGCATTGGAAAGGAGCTAGGATGACGATGGCGAGAGGAAGCGACATTTAAATGGTATGTCACCCATCCCTCTTTAGTTAGTAAACTCAATATTTAAAACATAAGGAAAGTGTCATGTTCTGGTGTGTTTTGTTCTAGATCTAGGTGGATCTAGGGAGATCAGATAGTGTCCGCACCTATCGATTTATCGGATAACAAAATTGGCGACTCCACTCGGGAGAGGATTGTTTCCTAGTTAGTCTAGTTTCCCTTTCTTTGATTTCTTATTTTCTAGTTTCTGAGTCTATGGGACATCCATCCAGACTCTCTGGATCTATAAGTTCACTTAGATTCCCTGTGATTTTTCAAAATTTTCTTTGATTACAGACATTCTCGCACTGTACCTCTCTACAGCCTGCGAAAACCATTGATTCTCGCACCTTGTTGTTGGATCCAGTGTGAAATTCTCGCACCCTACCAGTGTCTAGCCTGCGAGAATACCTAATTCTCGCACCCTACCAATGTCTAGCCTGCGAGAATACCTAATTCTCTCACTCTACTCTACTACTAGGCTGCGAACTTGTTTGTAAACTTTTTTGGATTGGGTCTTGTCATCTTTTGATGACCCAGTTTTTCTTTGATCAGCTGGATTGAGATTTTGGAGCCTATATTGATTTGTTTACAGTCTACTTGACATTCTTTGAGTTACTTATAGCCACATTGGATTTGTTTGGTTTTTAAGGATTAGTCTCTTTCTTTGAGTATCTTTCAATTACAAAGCCAATGTTTTCTTTAGAATTGTTTAGGGAACGATCAGATTTATTCTAAATAGTTCACTTTAGAAGAAAACTTTTAGTTTAGGTTTCTTTGTTTTAAGAAAGTTCATTATTGCTTTCATTGAAATTTTTGAAACAAAAAGATTTAATTTCTTGTTTTATATTAGATTGGGGGCATCCTTGCATTTGAAGTAGCGAAATTGCATGATTCTTGGCATTTTTTGGTCTTAAATTCCGAATCGTGCATTGGTATACAATACCTTTTTCTCATTTCTTGAGAATCTTTATATTGATGAGTTTAATAAATTTTGGGACATCGTGCATATGAGAATGATAAATGTTTTCTCCTTCTCGTAGCATAGCTTTCATCGAAATGAAAAGATTGCATCTTCATCTCTTTGCATAATTTTTGAGTCGGTCAAAACACCATATTGTTCATGCCATTTTCCTCTTGAGTAACAACAACCATAAAATAAAGCACTTATAAAAATTGATTAGAAATTTTTTATACTTTCTGGTAGCAAACCTACATTAGATTAGTTGTAGGGCTTTGGAATAGGTGTGAAAGATAACTTTCCAAAGTTGAAAACAAACATAGAATCTTGAGTTAGGGAGCGGTTGAATCCACCTATTACATTTTGTCGTAGGAAGCCCTTCTAACATGAGGGTCAATCATGAGGTTGCATTGAGACTAGCAGAGTTACTCACCCTGCTTTGTTGGTATTGGTGTAGAGGTTGCATGTATTATGGGGGTCTCTTGAGAGGTATACACATAATGATGAGTGGAATCCTTTCAAGTTGATTTCAGGCTAGATACCCTGCCCTTGCGCGTGGATCGGACTGTCGATTGTTTTCCTAGGCATCATTGTAGTGATTGGTAGCCTTAGTGGCCTATCTCTTTAGGGTGTTTACACAAGGTGATTGTGGAGGGGAAAATCTTCATGATACCTGGAATCGACATTGGCCAAACTCATTCAGGCTCCTTGGAGGGTATACCCACGATTATGTGTGGGAGATTGCACCAGGGTGTAAGTCTGTTAAGTAGGTCATCAACATAACTTTTCCACCCGCTCTATCTCATCCCCTTATTACATTGTTCCCGCTACGTTGGATTTCATCACCAACTAGTGCGTTCATTGTGAGAAGGTTTTGTTTGCTTGCTTGTTTACTAGATTTTTAGCGTGTGTCATTTGTTTTCCTTGGAGGACTCTAGATTGGATATTTATTTAATGGCGTCAGTTCCCAAAATAACCAATGAAGCAACCTCCACTCTAGGGGAACCTTTCATTTTTCCTTCTTATGGAAACATTGGTCCTCCTCACATCACTACTTTGAGCCTTTCAGGTCTCATGATTGGATTACCAGTGTGGTTGTTTTCCACTCAAGTAATCTCGAATGTAGTAAGTGCTTCGGTCGTAAGCACTTCACCCCAAGAACATCAACCTCATGTTGATCCTTCACCATCTTCACCAGTAAGGTCTTCTTTGCCTTCTTCGATTGTAAGGTCGCCTTCCGTTTCATATTCTTCGTCGAGTGAAAGTTCTAAAGCTAGTAACCCGGTGAATAAAAAGAAGAAGAAAACAAAGAATAATAAGAAGAAAATTAAGAAAGGATCCAAACTTCCAACCACTGTCAAACATGTTGGAAAACAACCAGTTACTGTTAATCATGTTGGGAGTGTTGATGATGTCAAGATCACTCAAACAACTCATAAGCCCAAGTACCCTTCCAGGCTTTGTAAGGGTAGCCATCATCCTAAGGATTGCCTTGGTCTACCCAAGGTTATAGAAGTATGGTCTACACACCCCGACCAACCCATGTCGTCAGCCTCTGAACAACATGCCAATGACCTCCCATCAACTAGTCACGATACCGTTGGGAACAAGAAAAGTAGAGTAAATTTATTGTGTATGTTATGCAAAGGGAGACATATCACTCACCTTTGTTCTTGTATGGATGAAGCCTCAAAATTACTGGAAGACATGATTGTTTCATAGCCTCAACTTCCAGCTGCTTACCGTAAGATTTCTCTGAACCCCCCTATAGTTGATGGAATGATCACTTTGGTCCCTTCACCAGCCAGTCTGGTTGATCATGTCATCAATGTGGTCACGTCCTTAGTTGAACCAGTTGACAAAGTGGTTGATACAATACCATCCTTGGTCAATCCCGCTCTCCCCTTAGAGAGTGAAACTAAAGCGGTCAATCCCATCCCATCCTCGGTCGATCCCACTCTCCCATTAGAGAGTGTCACCCAAGTGGTCAATCTGTTTCCACCCATTGACCCCATTCTCCCCTTGGAGAATGAAACTCAAGTGGTCGATTTGATCTCTCCATCGATCGATCCTACTCACCTGCTAGAGAGAAAACCTGATACTACCCACATTTTTCTCGTTGATACAAAATATCCCATGCCGAGGGGTATTCCTCCTCACATAGGACCCCCTCCAAGTAATGAGGCCATCTATTTTGATTGGGGTGTGCTAACTAGACCTCATCTTCCCTCTTACATTCCCTTCCAGATTATAGTATAGGTTTGTGGTCGGGACGTTCCTCAAACGTTGATAGATGAAGGTTCATATGTTAGTATTTTGTCCTCTATTGCTTGGAAATCTTTGGGTTATCCTCCACTTGCGTCGGTTACGCAGAATCTGTTATCTTTTAACAGAAGAACTAGTCAACCTTTAGGGACCCTTCCTCAGTTTCCTGTAACTTTGGGAGGGAAAACTGTCTTTATTGACATCATGGTAGTCCAAGACCCCTTGGATTTTTCTTTACTCCTTGGGAAAGATTATGTATATGCCATGAAATCTATTGTGTCTACTCTTTTCGTGTGATATATTTCCCTAACGATGGATGGGTTGTGACTGTTGATCAACTTTCATTCATTGACCCTACCTAGATTGCCTCCCTGAATGGTTCTTATATGGAGATGGTATTGCCCCCACCACAGGTCAATTATGTGGCATTGTCTCCCATGACTTCAAGTTTCGATGATTTAGATCTAGTAGTTGACATGGTGATCTCTTCAGTAGGGATATTGGAGTTTGATCTCCTTACCCCTGTCGAGACCCTCAACATGTGTTCCTTCCAAAGAATTTTTCTTCCATCTAGTGAAGATCTCTTGGAAGACACGACTGAGTTTTGTCCCTTGACATGGTGTCCTTACAGAGCCTTATCCTCTTGGAAGCCATGATCAAGAAGAAGCCGAGGATAGTTTTTTCATCTCTGAGGAAACCTCGTTAAAAAATGAAACAGAGGTCTTTGAGCATAGTTTTCTAATTTCAAGCTCATTAAAAATTGAACCCACTTACGAAGATAATTTTTTCGTCTCTGTGGCAACCTCGTTAAAAAATGAAACAAAGGTTACGAGCATAGTCTTGTTTCTATGCCAAGATCGTTAAAAAATGAAATAGTTTTCCCCCCTCTCTATTTGAGTCAAGTCTTTCGTCTAGTATTTGAAGCTTCATTTCATTCTCCTTTGCAGTGGGATGGAACGAAGCTTAGGGGGTATTTTCCTTAGCCTCTAGACTTCGTGCTGAAGTAGAGCCACTAGATTCTTAAGCTGGGGGCTAAGTACCAACCATCCCTGTATTATGCATTGGGAAGTCCAAGCATAGTTTTCTATGGTTCAAGCTTGTGTAAAAATGAAACTACTTACCTCAAGCATAGTTTCCTCTGGTTCAAGCTTGTGTAAAAAAGGAAACCAGGTTCAAGCATAGTTTTGATTAGTTTTTAAGCTTGTGTAAAAAAGGAAACCAGGTTCAAGCATAGTTTTGATTAGCTTTTAAGCTTGTGTAAAAATAAAATCTGTCCCAAGCATAGTTTTTCTTTGTTTTAAATCTTGCGTAAAAATAAAAACAATCCAGAGCTTAGTCTTTGTTCTTTCTCATGCTCGTTAATACATGAGAATAAGTTACTGAGCTTAGTCTTTGTTCTTTCTCGTGCTTGTAAATATGTGAGAATGTAACCGAGTATACTTTTATCACTTTTTCAGATTCGTAAAGGTTATACGAAAAAGGAACCCACTGGAGTTCCCTTTAATCTCTTTTCAGAATCTCTAAACATGAAAAGATTGTCGAGTGACCTTGTTCTCTTCACACTCATTAAAGTATTTGAATAAAACATTTTTTGAGTGATAGTTTATCTCTTTTTCGGTCTCATCAGGCTACTTTATGAAAAAGGAACTAAGAGAGTTCTCTTTAAGTGTTTTTCAGACTCTCTAAACATGAAAAACCCCTGAGTTTTCTTTCTTTGGACTCGTTAAACAAACAACGAAAGGTCCATATGGGACCAAACTACTCTTTCTTAGGGTTCGTTAAAAATACTCCGAATGACTCATCCAAAGGATGAGCTTAAATTGACAAGCATATGTTATCCTCCTCAATCTTGCGTAAAAATAAAGAGGTACTCGCCAGTAATGGTGGGGGGAAAATTTGGAAAGAAGTGTGTCTAAACTTGTATTCCATGGAAGATTCACTTTTGAACATGACACCCTTTCACTCGCCTTATGTCTAGGTTGGAAATCCACTTGTCTCCTGATCATACTCCTATAAGATTACAAATTGGTCTGTGATCCTTGTTGTTGAATCAGTATTTCCATGACAGTTGTCGTGTCGTCAATTTGTTCAAAGAGAATTTCAACCCAGAAAGCGTTCTATTGTGTCGGCCATTTATATAGTCCCTAAGATTTCTACTGCGTCGACCATCCTTGAGTCAGCCCTACATCAAATCTTGTTACCTGTTTCATGTCATTGATGTGGGATACATTAAGGCTCTCATGTGACGAGTCTTTTCCTGTCGAATTCAACTCATTATCTAGGAATTATACTTAGAAACTAATTGGTACCTTGGAACTTGCATTCCTCAATGGCAGGTTTCCTCGCTTTCGACAGTGGGTTTTCATTATTGACCCTTGATCAAGAGATTCCGCCGAATGTTCGACTTCAACTCATTAATTCACATTCATTAGATTGTACTAGTGTACCTTGGGAGTCATTGACATTAATGGTGATTTCCCTTTCACTTGTTAATGGTTCTCATCATTGACCAATAATCAAGTGGTTTCTACCATGTTCGAATTCAACACATGTATTCACATGGTTAGATTCGTACATAGAGTGGTGGAGATGAAGACCCTAGATATTGTTTTTTATAGATCCAGGTTGCGTTGGAGTATATTCAATCTATTGTTGCGATGATCCACATTGTATGTCTCGTGGATATGTTCAAATTTGAGTCTTTAACACATAGATGCACAGTGTATTTTTGGTGGCTATGTTCAGATTTGAGTCATATTGGCATGGATCCATAGTGTAGGTTTGGTGGCCATGACCTGTCTTACTTGACATGGATATTTGCATGTTGACATTTATGTTTTGAGTCATTTGTATTATGAGTATGGGAATGCCTACCTTAGTGATGATATATTATTGTACTGTATTTCCTTGTTTGTTGGCAAGTTTCCAACCGACTGTTCCTTGTTCCCTACACACACTCAACAAATTATTTCAGCTATCACTCTGTTCTAACTTCATACTTTGGGGGGCTCTCTATTACACATTATTTTCATCATCCCTGTGATTGTTAATGATGTAAAACTATATGTTTCCTTCGGAGGGGTCAGTGGCCTGAGTTCCTAAAGAAAGAAGGGAGAAGAACTTTTCCTGAGAAAAGAAGTTGCATTCTCCTTTGTAAAAACCCTATAAAAATGGAAGTTCACAGGTTTCTATATAGGAAAGGTGCGAGAATTCCTTATTATCGTAGGTTAAACCATATATTGGTTGCGAGAGGTTCATAGGTTTCTCTATAGGCAGGGTGCGAGAATGATTACACGTGGGAAAAACGGTTGTTTTCTCGAATATTCTAGAAGGGGAAACTTCCATGGTGAGGTGGCATCCGAATGGTTTGGATCTTACTCGCTTTCATGATTTAGTGGAATAATATTAACCTCCTCACCTTATCCTCTTAAACTTATAAAAGGAGAGGAGATCTCATGGAGAAAGCTAGCTTTGGAGCTTTTGAGATTGGCTAAGTTGGATTTGGCTTGGAATTATTAGCTTGGTTAGAGTGGTTTTGAGTTTTGCTTTTGTCAAGATAGATTGTGAATACTATCAGATCTGTGCTCTCAGAATTCTTGGAGTGAAAGTGTGTGGGGAATGAAGGACAATTCGAAGGGACCTTACGACATCAAGGCCATGGTTCTAATCTCTCTTTCACATTTAATATGATACAGTAATACGATTCTTTCTTATGAATCTTGGTGTGTTTTATTGTATGATTCCTTGATCACATACATAGGTTTATATTGAGTTTATGCTATTGCTATCACTTTGGATGGTTGTGTTATTTTGCAGGTTCATCATTGTATGAGCATTGGAATGGAGCTAGGATGGTGATGGTGAGAGGAAACGACATTTAAATGGTATGTCACCCATCCCTCTTTAGTTAGTAAATTCAATATTTAAAACTTAAGGAAAGCGTCATGTTCTAGTGTGTTTTGTTCTAGATCTAGGTGGATCTAGGGAGATCAGTTAGTGTCTTCACCTACCGATTTATCTGATAACAACCCCCACCATCACTAAGGCAAAATCTAGACCAACAAGGGTATTTTGAAGCGACCAGGTCACAAGAAATTGTGCCCGACCAACATCCGGAGGAATTGACCGTTTTAGACCTTGGAGAGAAATATTTTGGTCTAGTTGAAACCTCCACCACTGATCTTTCAGCACCCACCATTGTACTGGTTCATCCTTACGAGTGCCAGATAGTGGCGCATGCAACAATGGAAACAAATGATGTTACTCCTTCCAGGAATTCTTCAATTCCCATTACGGTTGTCACCACAGGAGAGTTTCCACCTCCTAATCCACCGTCACCAGTCCGAGCCACCATGGTCTTGATCACCTCTACATTGCACAGTGGTCCGATCCTGTCTCTGGCGGCAGCCACAACCCCTTTCACACCAAGTGTGACAGGCCCTCCATTCTCATACGAGATTCCTAGTTCAGGTACAAGTCCTGTACTTTCCTACTCCACTTCAAAGACTTTATATCTTGGGTTAGGGAGATCTAATGCTCCTTTGCAAGGCCACATGGGGGGAACTTCCACTCCTTTTAATTATTTCCCTTATGGAGGAGTTCATATACCTCCTTCATCCCCTTCGCTCGGTGGCACACACCAGCCATCCTCTGGGCCGCCTGCACACCGTAGTTTATTGGATTAGGGAGTCAAGGACCACCTTCGCATAATATGCTGGTAGGTTTGACACTATTTTCTTTGTTTTGTGTGTTTGGTAACAATGCCTTCTCATCTGCTGTTTTCCAGACTAGGGGCAATCCTAGTTTCAGACAACCTATTCCTATGCAGGTTACTATTCTTGTACATGGGGCACACCTAAGAACTTCTTCTGCATCAGGGCCTTGGAATTCTTGGCAGGGATCTATTCCCTCTTCAAGAATGCCAATCTGGGGTAATTCTTTTCACAATCAATGGAACCCCGAAAAAAGTACTATGCTATAGCCCCACAAGACCAACATGGGGAAATCCTTCCCAAAGTCCTTCAAATGTAATGCATGCCCAACCATCTATGTCCTATTTTGGAAATCAGCCGATGATGTCTCCTCACATGCAAAATCCATATGCTAGCCATGGCCATGGTTTTTACCAGAATCTGGGCCAGCAGCCAAACTTTTCTTGGCAACCTGGTGCCAGTCAAACTCCAAGCCCCTTTTTCCCAGGTTATCACCAACAACCCAAACTACCCTTCCTGGAAACTTTTCATTTGCCAGACATGACAAGGTTGTTGAATGACCCTATCTATCATGATCCACGTTGGCTACCTATGTCGACGAAGTTGCCTTCAGACATCCCAAAGTTTGAATCCAAGCCTAACGAAAATCTAGAAGATCATGTGACTACCTTCCATCTTTGGTTCTCATCTAACTTGTTGAAAGACGACTCCGTACAGTTGTGATTGTTTCAACGTACTCTCATTGGGAGTGTCATGAAATGGTATATTGAGCTCGATCGCTCAAGATAATCTTCCTTCGGCAAACTGGCGATGGATTTCCTAAACCATTTCCAGTTACTTGTGAGATACGATGCTGGCACCGAATTGCTGGCCAATTTCTCACAAACAAAAGTGGACCATATCTCTGATCACATCCAAGAATGGAGATGTCGAAAGAGTTTAATTAAGGTACCAATCCCAGCAGAATTCCTACTCGAGTGGTTCCTTAAGTCTTTGGTCCCACAGTTATCCAAAGACATTGCGACGTCGAGAGTATTTTTCGAAGAAGACGCCATCATGAGAGCTCAACAACTTGAGCTAATCTATTCTCAGTCTAGTTTATTATATGAGATCTTTCCATATGCACCATGCTCAATACTTGATAAAACCAAACAGAGAGTTGGACCACATGTCAATGGTATTGTTGGTTCAGCACAAACAAAGGCCACTAAGCAATTGATGAAGCAGTTGCAGTAGTTGTCTATACAACACACAGTGGCCAACCAAACTACAACTTTGGTTGCTCCCCCTACCAAAATGTCAGATGTACACACAGTGCAATCAGTTAATCCAAAGGCCACCCAACAGCCTGAAGGAAAGAAAAAAGAATGAAAGAAGGGTAAGGGGGATAAGAAACCCATAGATAATGCTGGTGGGGACAATACTGAGAAACGAAAGGCAAGGTATCCATGCAAACTGTGTGTGGAAGACCACCCGACCCACCTATGTCCCGGGCTTGCAGAGGCCCAAACGTTTGTGACACAACAACAACCTGTTGTGTTAACAAATCCATTTCAACATGGACAAAACCTAACCCAAGCCTCTACAAGTGCAGAAGGGGGTATTCAAGGACCCTCTCTGTCTTAGAATAACCCCTCATCCGCGAATGTATATATGGTGAAGGGTGATGCTTTTATATCGACTAGATCGCATGACTATAATAAAACAAAGAACTTCTGAGAAGGGAAAAGAAGCTAAACACCCATCTCTTCCTCTACAGATTGAGAAGACGTTGGGCGAAACAATTACACACATCCCCAAAGGCACATTCAAAAAATCTTCTCACAACCCAAATGCAAGGGCCACCCAGAACTATTCTGTGGTGGAAGATTTATCACAAACCCCTTATGCGATGTCTTCTTTGGAGGTCCTCCAAAGATTCCTTTCCCATAGGAAATCCTTGTTAACCGCTTTAGGATCTACCGAGACTTGTAATCCAGGTACAATCATACTGGATACAACTCAACTAAAACCTTGTCTGCCTTACCACGTAGCGTTTCAGATAGTAGTGGCTTATCCCAAAAAAACTTTTACTCAGAATATCTTCCACACGGTGGTTGATGAGGGCACCTTGACATGCATTGTGTCATTGGCATGTTGGAAGGCCATTAGCCATCTTGTTTTGTCTCTGTCACCTACTCTTCTTACTTCTTTCAATGGTCGTTTGTTCCGACCACATGGTATCATTCCCTCTTTCCCAGTGTAGTTAGGAGGGAATACTGTGTGTGTCGAGGTAGAGGTAGTCAATGCGCCCCTCAACTATAACCTCTTGTTAGGGAGGAGTTGGACTTATGCCATGCAAGTTGTGGTTGCTACATTTTTTCAGGTCTTGTTGTTTCCACACGAGGGTCAGATTGTGACCATCGATCAATTGTATTTCTCCCAACCTAACCCTTCATTGGGGGAATCCACGGTCTCGATGATTGATAATCCTCAACCAGGTGTATTCAATGTAGGAGTTGGTTTGTGCCCATCTTTGATGGGTACCTTTGATTAACCGCCCCCTCAAGGTGATGTCAAGTTTATATCTGACCACCATAAGGTTGAGATTTTCCAAGTTTTGTCGTTTCGCACGACTTACTTCACTGATCCGTGGATACTTCCTTCCCCATCATCCACGATGGATGGGACAGGGCATCTAGGCATGTCCATGCCCTTGTTCGTAGCTGAAGTAGCGTACTCTTTAGTCCAACAAGCTTAAGCCAACCCAGATCCAACTCCTGCACAAGAGTTCAATCCGCTTCTAGAGCCTATTTGGGCTCAAGGTTCTCTCACTAAAACCGATTCGTTAGACTTAGTCTTTCCCTCTGACGAAGCAGTAATTGAAGCAATGACTAGTTCAGACAAACCCTAGGATGATCTTCATCATAGATCATACTTCCTCCCATAGTTAAGCAGAATCGAAGTAGGAGAATTCACTTTGACTATGACTAGAGATAGGTCTTATCCTATCAATCCTTTGGCTACTCATGTTTTTTATGTCGAGGGTAATATGGCAAGTATCACTGAAATGGTACCTATAAATCTCTCTAGAACCCCTGGAATTGTAGACAATATTTTTGTCTGAGCATACTTCTCGCTTTGTTGATCATGAGCTAAAATTTGTTGATTTTCAAGCTCGCTTTGAGATCTGAAAGAAACATCCGACGAGACTGCATTTATGATTTTTGATCTTGTCGGGATTAACTAATAAAAGTAACCTCTACAGGTCTTATTTTAAGCCCTTTTTAGACCCTCTAAACATGAAAAGATTGTCGAGCGATCTTGTGGCCTTTCATGCTCGTTAAACTGAAATTTGAAGTCATGTCTATCTGGCAGTATTTTACCCCTTTTTCAGTCCAAACGGTCAATTGTATGAACAAAGGTATACTCTATGGAACTTCAGTTCTCTAGAAGAGTACCCTCAGGTATAATTTTACCCCTTTTTCGGGCCTAAGGGAATAAACTTACGAAAAAGGAACCCCCTCGGAGTCCATAGTTAAGCTCTTTTCAGACTCCCTAAAATTGAAAAGATCGTCAAGTGACCTTATTATTTCACACTCGTTAAACTGGTCCAGAAGAACATTCCTGACGGAGTCCATAGTTAATATTTTTTCACTCCTAAAAAATGAAAAAATGGCCAAGTGATCTTGTCCTTATCACACTCATTAAAATGGTTTTGAATAGACGTCCTATTGGTGCTAGTTTACCCCTTTTTCAAACCGACTAGACTACCTTTGAAAAAGGTACCCCAATGGAGTCTCCTTTTACATTTTTTCAAACTCTCTAAATATGAAAAATCGTTGAGCTTACCTTATCTAGGCTCGTTAAACTTACATCAAAGGACATTACCATTATGTGTCTTGTTAATCACATTTCCATACCCGCGTCTTTGGCCTAATGCCGGCTCTATGTTGCTTTCAACTGAACCATCTAAAGCATGCCTTATACACAAGCCCTGTAGCATTTTACCTCTACGTCTTGACACCTTTGCCCCCTGTAGGATTTTTCCCGAGTGTCCTTTTCTTGCATATGTCTCTTTTCCCTAAACGTCCCTATGTTCTGTGTTCTTGGAACTAGTATGTTTGCGACACTCGATTCTCCTTTGTAACGTAACATTCTTTTATTCTTTTTTCCAAAATTATTGAAAAAGACAAAAAAGTCAAATATACCCCCAAAAGAGGAAGGGAAAACTATTTTATTTATTGGCAGCATAATGATTCGCCCTTGGATAAAGCACATTTTTCCGTTAGTTCATCAAACCCTAGGATTTAATATGACCTTAGGAAGATTTTCTCGCTACATAGAGTTGTTTCCTCCTCAGTTTGGTTATTCTTCCAAACATATGGAGAGTTTGCGTTGCCTCGTGCCTCGTAAAATTATGTTAATACCATGCTTCCTGAGTTTCATCATTTTTCATGATGTTGTCCAAGGGAAGTTTTTCACCAAGCTGGAGTCGGCCCCTCTATATTTTGTCTCTTTCTCTCATACCCGACCATCGTGAATGTCCAATCAAGTCCTTGTTCAAAATCAATGAATCCTTCAGTCTGATCATCAAGATTATCTATTCCATGACCGATGAGCCGTCAAAGACCTCTGGGTAGTGTAGTCGTACACTCATATTACACTCCTACCTTGAGTTTTGAAAATTTTGAAGTTGTTTCTCGAGCTCTGAAGACCTCATCTCCAACCATCAGGCTGTATCAGCTTCTAGAAGATGGATTCTCTATATGTATATCTTTTTTATTTCGAGATGTAGATCCGTTGTGTATTGTTTGCAACTAAACTTTAGATACTTATTTGACATGGATATACAATGTATTTGATTGGTATCCATGATTCTATTTTATCCCAAGCATGGGTATGCCTGCCTCAATGAGACATTTGGGTATCCCTGGGCTCACCTGTTTGGTGCATCAGTAAATATTGGTAATGTATTTCGGCCATTAGATGCTCTTCTGACCTCACACATTAGGGGGCATTTGTTATAACCCTAATTTTCACTAGACATTCTTACTTGGCATCATGCCATCTCAAATTCCTTCTTTGCCAAAACACTACTAAACAACTCTTTAAAAAACCTCTTTTATAAGGGCCCACGTGCTCTACTCCATTATTGCATGCGTGTACACACTAGATGACCTAAAAATGCCTGCATGTACCTACAAAAGAATGAAAAAAGGAAATTTTCCAATGTAACACACAGATTTGGGTGAGTTAACTGAAACTCCTGGCCATGCATGGCCGAGGGTTGGTCCAAATACCCAGCTTCTTCTAGCCTATAAAAGAAGGGTTAGGGGTCCCATTTGGAGGAGGAGAATAAGAGTAAATAAACTCTACCCAATTGCACATTCCCATTGTCCCAATCCTTTAGCCATCCTTGTGCAAGAAGAGATACAGAGCAAAGAAGTTGGAGGACATTTGAAGAGGAGCCCAGGGTCAGGTTCGCAGAGCAGTGGCCAGTCTCGACATTGTAAGTTGATTCATTAAAGTTAATAATAAAGAAATGTTTTTCCTGTCCCACTATATGAGTTCTTCATAGTTTAGTAAATATATGTTTGAATCTCTAACTCATTAATCTGTAGAACAAATGCATGTAGAGTTTGTTTCTTGTTTTGTACACAGGTTAGTCTTGGGAGGATAGCTGCTAACAAGCGATCAAGTGTGAAGAAGATCGACATCAAATGACTGGAACAAGGTATGTTCATTTAACCATGTATTTTCTTAAAAGAAATGGGGATTAGGTCTGGGACGACGGTAGAAAGTAGGATTCTTTTGGTCCTATCTGCATGCATAATATAACCCTAAATGCTAGTCCGTAGGGGGATTTCCCACCACAACAGTGGTTAAAGAAGAAAAAAGAAGGAGCAAAGTAAAAGTAAGAGAGTCATTAAACGAGAAGACCAAGGAAGACATATCGACAAGGAATATGGATCGTGGACAAATCAATAAGAGGAAAAAGACACCAATAGATGCTTTGGAGCACCTCATGGGAAATAAGGAAAGATAGGATGGCGAAGCCCTGAAAACATGGGTCAAGTTGACCTAGGGTTTTAGACAACTAGGATTTTGGCATTTTAGGGTTTTGACACCTAGGTTTCATCCAAAGGATTTCTGAGAGTCATTTTAATGTATAAATAAGGTCAAGAGGACCTAGAATGGGTTCAATGAGGCAATTAGGGATTATTTTTGTTGAGAGAGAGAAGTTTTGTGTGAGAGAGCATTATGTATTGTAAGATGTTCATATGGGTGAGAAGATCAACCCTATAGCTGGGTGCACAAAGAGGGGAGAGGAGAAGATAAAGAGAGAGAGATTTGCAAGCTAAGAGCACAGATATAACTGTATGTTTTCCTATAATATCAAGAAACACAGTTATGTGGACATATCCCTAGGGAGATAGTGAACCATGTATATCTTGTTGTTCTGTGGGATTGATTTTGCGTTATTTTTCCTTTTGATTACTCTATTATTGCATCATTGTGTTAGACATGAGATATAACTGTGAAAAGTAGGCTTAATAGAGATAAAGGATAACTAGATTGTTGTGTATTATTGTTTTGAATCCACTTTTCATTTCCTCTAGTTGTAGACACTGTGTCCTGCAACCCCCTATTGCTACTTCAGGTGAGACTGCATCTGCTTTGAAGGTGTTTCCGAAAGGGCCAGTAGTTAGGGCTTGTTGGTGTGTTGTTAGAGATAAACCCTGGGTATTCCCTTGTGCCAACAAATGGTTCTATTTCCAAGACCTGAAACTGTGATTGTTGGGAACTGAAGAAGAGAGAAAGTTATGTGCTTAGATATGTTTCTTTAGGGCACAATACTCTATGTGACTTGTGAAGCTTTGTGCTAAGAAAATAAGCCCAATCTGAAGAAAATATGTAGTAGTGAAGTAGTAGTAGTGAATGTTTGTGGCTTAGTGTGGAGCTAGAGGCTTTGTGCATACTATGTGTTAAGACTTGCAGAGCTAAGTGCAAGTGATTGTAAGAAGCTTGTGTGTAGACTATGTAAGAAGGCTTTGTGTTGTGACCTAAGTTGGGGAAGGAGGATCTGGTGAGGTGGGCGCAAATCTCCTATCCTATGCAAGGTGGATCTTGTGGCTCTGTGCATTGAATGAATATAATAAAGAGAAGAAGAGTTCATGGACGTAGCCCCACGTAGGGGGTGAACCATGTACATCCTATGTTATGGTTTCTTTGTGTAATTGATGTGTTATAGTTGCTTTGTATATCTGATATAGTAGCATAGTACTTAGTAATGTGAATAAACTCTAGATCTAATCTATTTCTATATGTTAAGTTCTTTGATGTATTAGATCTTGTTGAATATTGCATTGTTATGTAATTAAGGTTTTCTCCTGCGAAGTGGATAAGAGTTAAATAGTAATGAATGTTAACTGATAAGTTCTCTATTAAGTAATGTGATCACAGATCTGTGTCCTAGCTAGGTTCTAGACACTTAAGTCCTGCAACCACCCCAACCTCTACCTCGAGTGAGACTTCATCTGCATCGCAGGTGTTGCTGAAAAGGTTGGTAGTTAGGGTTTTGTTAGTGCGTTGTTGAAGCATTGAACCCTTGGTCTACCCTTGTGCCAACAAATGGTTCTGTTGCCAGGACCAGGATATTCTTGAGGGAATGTCAAGGTGGTTTCCATCAAGGAAAGAGATTCAAAATTGGATAGAAGAACAAGAAACGTACTTTGCAGAAGCCCAGAACAAGAACCCTAATCTTAGTATAGAGGATTGGATGGGAAGGTATATCTTTACCGATATACATGAGATTTTCTTTGGAGGAATTCATAAGGAGATATATGAGTGGCTAGCCAAATTAGTAGATACCTAGTTTGAAATCAGACTCAGACCATCTGTGGTTTGGATGTCAATGTTGATCAAGAAGGTCAAGAGAGTTGATAATGTTGTGTCAAGAGCATTGGATCACTGTTTTGATAGTACCATTGGAGGATACATTATTGAGTTTTATATTAACATAGTAAAGTCATATAGATACCCAGAGAGATATTTATTTAAGGGATATAGAGGAACATTTTTACATTTTCTGAAGTTGTAGACCAATATGCTATTGCATGAGAAGAACATCTTGAATATATAGTAACCAGTTGGACTAAAGAGCTAATGTTCAAGAACTCAGACAGTGAAAATGACACATAGGTTGGACACACGCACAGTGGGAGATCATTTAGAGAAGTTCCTCTGGTGAACTTGTTTGAGTAGAATCATGAACCACTAACACAAGAAGAAGGTTTCTATAGTGGAGAAGAAGAAGAGTTACTAAACGAGGAACATTCAAAGTCCGCTAGGGAAGAAGAAGGGAAGACCAAAGAACCTCACCAAGAAGATTCATAACTTCAGGAACTACGTAGACTATTGAAGTAAGCGTTATTACTCTTGTTGTTTTAGCAGCATTAAGTAACCAGAGTAACCTAAGTTATCAGAGCACTCAGAGAACTGGTACAAGTGGCTCAGTGCATACTCAGTCAAGAACCCTAGGAATATCCATGGCAGATGATATGAGGCTACCCACCTTTAGGGGATATGGATCTGAATATCCTGATCAACATTGGTTCTTATGAAAAGTTGTATGGAGCATTAAGAATGTCACTAACGAAGCTGTTAAGAGAGATCAGTTTAGTACTACACTGAGAGACCACACAGTCAGATGGTACATGAAATTTGTCCAAGAAGTTGTACAACATAAACTGCTAAATGACACTGAGCTGCGTTGATTATCGAATTCAAGAAAACCAAGTCAGATTCTCAATGCATTACAGATCTAAAAGAAATCAAGAAAAGAGTAGTTGAACCTGTTTTGGAGTTTGATCATAGGTTTAAGACCCTGACAGGTCATTTGAGTTTTCAAATTCCAAATGAACGAAATAAATAATGGTTCATTATTTCCCTCTTGCCACACATCAGAGTCCCTTTGATGCAATAGAAGATCGCTTCGTAGGCTAAGGAATTGGAGATCTCCATGAAACTAGAATCAACCCCTATGGGAGAGTCCATCTCAGGTATGAGTCAAATTTTGAGTCAGCTAACTAGCTTATCACTACAGGTCGAAGATATGAAGAAAGATAAGGGAAAAGATAAAAGAGAAGATATCTAGTGTATCCGATGAAAATCAAAGGGCCATGACAAGGAGCATTGTCCTCTATTTCATGTGTACTTGGCTTCAGGATCTCTAATCCATTTGAAGCAGGTTACTCTACCATGGTGCGAGGTATGTAGAAATCGACATCGCCCTGGTGAATGTTATTACATGAAGAAATATGTCCAGACACCTACCAACCTTAACTACATATTTTGTAAATATGTGTGGAATGATGAGAAATATTGTAGGGCTTATGACCTCTTCCATGAAAGATCAAGAGACACATATAGAATTCAAGGCGAAGTACAAAAAGAAAGAAATACTACGCAGTTTAACTCCCCAGGAAGAGGAAACTTCAACCCTCACGGTGGATTTAGAGGAAAAGGAAGAGGAGGAGGCATGGGTCACGGTTGAGGTCAGATCATTTGTTATAACTGCGCACAACCAGGAAATTTGGAAAGGGACTATTAGAACCCTTGTACCACTTGCATCTACTACAACTCATTTGAACATGTTATTGAATATTTTCCTATGTTGTTAGCCAAAATTCAGGAGAGAGGAGAAGGAAACCCACAAATACAATTAATCTCAGCAGAACCTCACAAAGAGGATCCTAGAGTCATTGTTATCACTAGAGGAGGCACTGCTACAAGAGAAGACAGGGTGACTCCAACAACAGCTATAGAAGAATTAGGGGTCAGAAGAGCTACAGAGAAGACACCAGATTTTGATCTAAGGAACGAAAAGTAGAAGTTTGAAGAAGCAAGAAGATAATTTGGAGGATATCAAGTTTCTTCTTCAAAGGCACAACCAAAAGTGAGAGAATGTGGGCTGCCCCTGGCATTCGATCGATATGCATGACCGAGAGAAGGAAAAGAGGTAAGAAAGCTTGTTAGTTTCTTGTATATGTTCATTGATTTGATTAAGGATGGAAGAGCCATACAATAACTACAAAACTTGATCCGACAGTATGAACCAGGGAAGGTAGACCCTCTACTAAATAGAGAAGTACATAAAGTATCCAAAAAGAGAAGGACAAATAAGGAACTACACCTTAATGCTCAGATTGGAGATTATGATATAGATGATGTGGTCCTCGACTTAGGATCAAAAGTCAATGTTATGACAAAGTAGACCTGGGCACTGATGGTAAACCTACGTTAATTTATTTCCATATTGGGCTTAGGATAGATAATAAGAAGGTAGTAAGCCCCTTTGAGAGATTGGATCATGTCCGACATCGATGGCATAAGGACATTTTTGTACTTTGAGGTGATTGAGATAGTTGATGAGAGTTGTCCTTATCCTGCATTATTAGGAATTGATTGGGCTTTCAACAATTCCATTGCTGTTGACTTAAAGAAAATAAGAATTACATTTGAAGGTGATGGCCTTAGGTTCATTGCACCTCTGGATACAAATGAAGGTCGAAGATACATAGAACCCATCAGAGAAGAAGACCGCACATATGAGCTATAGAATATATATAAATTGACAGTGAGACAACATGATTACATTAACCCTACAACAGATGGGAATTTAATATCAAAAAGTGACAACAGATTCTCATCGGACTCAGAAGAAGCACTGGAGAATTGGTAGAACAAAATGTATGAAGTTTATGTGTAGAGGTGTGCTAGATTGACTAGGGACGTTTGCTAGATTGGCACAAAAGTAAGCAATCTGCCCACATTTGATGGTTTAAATCATTTATAAACATTCTTATAAGATTTTGAAGAAATTGTACCAATACAATAGAGATTGTTGGCACTGGATAAGGATCTGAAAGCAACACCATCAAGATGGTGGGGGACACATAAAAAGAACATAGAAGACTGGATGCAATGTCACACTTTGATGGCAGTGCACTTTTTGGAACAAGTAGAAGGATGCGAAGTTTGATACATAGGTCAAAGCTTCCTGAAGGACCATGTGCGAGGTTGTGAGGGGGCTTGGAGCAGCATTCATCAAGAACAGTGGGTGCATAAGTTCATCAACACTCTGGACACAAGCCCTATCAATTGGTATCTTCAAGAAGAACTGTGCCTCACCACTTCAAATTTGTACCAAATAGAAGGATAGAGAGACGTAGAAGGGCTGGGAGTCAAACTACCTTTCATTGGATAGCTGATCAAAATCAAGAAATCTAATATTGGAATAGAGCAAGAACCTAAGCTTGCTAATGTTGGAGATTACTGGGATGATTCCACCATTGATAAGATCATAGAACTACTGCATGGATATCAGGACTTGTTTCTAACCAAGTTCACTGATATGAAGGGCATTAAAGGGCCCATGGAAGAGATGAGGATCCACTTGAAGCAAAATGCTAGGCCAGTTTAGAAGAGACCCTACAGATTGAATCCCAAATATAAGTAGAAAGTGAAGATTGAATTAGACAAGATGTTGGAAGAAGGAATCATAGAACCTATTGAAGAGTCAGAATGGATTAGCCCTATGGTGGTACAAGATAAGAAAATAGGAGAGATCAAGATCTGTGTAGATATTAGGAAGCTGAATTATGCCTATTTGTATGGACCATTACCTACACCATTTACAGACAAAGTGTTATATAATGTAGGAGGATAGGACGTCTACTCCTTCACAGATGAATTTTCAAGTTATCACTAGATCAAGATTGCCAAGGAAGGCTTCCATAAGAGCAAATTTGAAATAGAATGGGGATCCTACCAATACACGATGATGCCTTTTGGATTGAAGAATGCACCAGCCATCGTTTCTAGGGTGGTGGTCGAAGCATTCAAGGAGTTTTTACATAAATGTTTTGAAGCATATTTTGATGATTAGACTATTTTTAGCTTATTGCAAAACCATGTTGAATGTTTAAGACTAATGTTGGATAAGTGTAGGCAATGTCAGATTGCCCTGAACCTGAAGAAGTGCATCTTCTTTTCACCCTTTGGAGTGTTGCTAGGGCATACTGTGTGTAAGAAGGGGTTGTTGGTTGATACATCCAGGATTTCCGTTATTGTTGATCTACCCCCCCTACTTCAGTCAGATAGTTGCGCATTGCACTGGGACATATTCGATACTACAAAAAGTTCATTAAGGTCTATGCACAAATTACGACACCTATGGAAAATTTATTAAAGAAATATTTCCAATTTCAATGGATAGAGGAATGTCAGCAAAGCTTCGACGCACTGAAACAAAAAATGATTACTGCGTCGATTCTAGTTTTCCCAGACTAGAGCAAGGAATTTCACGTGCATGTCAATGGTTCATCTATTGCACTAGGTGTAATGTTATCACAACCAGGAGAAAGAGATATTGACCATTCGTTATCCTTTTCTAGAAGGAAGCTATCTATAGCTGAGATAAACTACACTACCACTGAGAGAGAAGGTTTAGCCATGGTGTACACACTACAGAAGTTTTGACACTACTTGTTGGGAGGAAATTTAAAGATGTTCACTAATCACTTTGCGTTGAAATACCTAGTCAACAAGACAATGTTGGGGGGAAGGATATATAGATGGTTACTGCTATTCCAGTAATATGATTTTGAAATTGTGGTCAAGCCAGGGAGAATGAAGAAGGGACCTAGCCACTTATCTAGGTTAGAACATGGAGAGGAACCTACTAGTTTGGAGGATACACTACCATATGCATAGTTGCTGGCCATCACAAAGGTTGATGATCACTTCGCTGAGATAGTCCAGCTCCTATCAACAGGAATGGAACCTTGTGGATATACAATCATTCAGAAGAAACAACTGCTAGTTTGGGCTATAGATTTTTCACTTATAGCTGGACATCTATACAATATGGGGCATGATGAGATCTTGAGGAGATATGTTATGGAGGAACAAATACCATTGATTCTAGTAGAAGCACATGAAGGCATCACAGGAGGTCACTACACAGGAAAAGAAACAACGCAGAAGGTTCTTAGAGCTAGCCTCTGGTGGCCTACTTTACATAGAGATGCTAAGGAATACTATAAAGCCTGTGATGTATGCCAGAGAGTAGGGAAACCTTCCAGAAGAGATGAGAGGCCTTTAGCACCATAGCTCACCTTATAGGAATTTGAGAAATGGGCCATTGATTTCGTGGGACTTATTAACCCACCAAGAAAGTGCACAGGAGATAGATACATCATCACTGCGATAGAGTATTTGACCAGATGGGCAAAAGCAAGAATAGTGAAGGACTGCGGTGCAACTACAACTGTGTGATTTATATTTGATGATATCATAACCAGGTTTGGATGCCCAAAGAAACTGATAAGCGATCAAGGTACAAACTTTATTAATAAGACTATTAAAGCTTTGACTTAGGAATTTGAAGTCCACCATCAGAAGAGTACTCCCTACCATCCATAAGTGAATGGGACAGTCAAATATTTCAACAAGATCTTGGAGATAGCGCTGACAAATATTTGTAGTGTGAATAGGGATGATTGGGATTTCAGAGTACCAATAGTGCTATGGGCCTATATAACTACTTGAAAGAAGTTGACAATACAGACTCGATTTAAGTTGGTTTATGGTATAGAAGCAGTTGTCCCTATGGAATATTTGGTTCCTAGTCTCAGAATTGCAACATTCACAAATATGGATGACACTGGAATTGTTCAAGAGAGGCTCGTACAGTTGGTAGAACTAGAAGAAGACCGATTTATTGCAGGATTTCATCAGCAAGTACATAAGGAATGAGAAAATGCCTACCATGACAGGCATATCATTAAGAAATCCTTTAATCAAGGAGATATGGTATTGGTATATGACATTAAGTTCATGAAGCATCTAGGGAAATTCAAAACACATTGGCTTGGGCCATTCGAGGTCGCCTATGTTATAGAAGGAGGAGTTGCACAGTTGAAGGCACTGAATGGAGAATGTAAGGAAGGTTTAGAGAATGGGAGCCAGTTGAAATTGTACTATGACAACCAATTGCCTCGCAGCTCTCAGTAAAAGAAGAAGGAGATGGGTATAGGTATTAGGTGCATTTGAAACTGGGTACCAGACACAGAAAAGAAAGACTGCACATGGAAGAAAGGGATAGAGCAGAAAGAACATGCTACCCCATGCAGTCTGATGTCGAAGTGAAATAGAAGGTTCAAACATGAAGTGCCTCACGACGAGTCACATGTGAGTGTAGGGGGCCTATTGGCCGTTGGTTATGGAAGTTTGTGAATATTAAGGAAAGAAGCTTGAAGTACAAACTGCGTGGAGAGCACATTGACTAAGATTGGGTCGAAGTGGTTAAAGAAGCATAAAAGGAGTGAAGTAAGAGAAAGCGATTCGTTGAATTAGAAGACTGAGGAAGACAAATCAACAAGTAATATGGATCGTGGACAACTCAGTAAGAGGAAAAGGACACCAATATATTCTTTGGAGCACCTAATAGGAAATAAGGAAAGATAGGATGGTGAAGCCCTAAAAATGTGGGTCAAGTTGACCTAGGGTCTTAGACACCTAGGGTTTTGGAATTTTAGGGTTTTGATGCCTAGATTTTGGCCTAAGGTTTTTCGAGAGTCATTGTAATGTATAAATAAAGGTCAAGAGGACCTAGGAAGGGTTCAATGAGGTAATGAGGGATTATTGTTGTTGAGAGAGAGAAGTGTTGTGTGAGAGAGCATTCTATATTGTAAGATCTTTAGTTGGGTGTGAAGATAAACCCTGTATCTTGGTGCATATGGAGGGGAGAGGAGAAGAGAAAGAGAGAGAGATGTGCAAGATAAGAGCACAGATAGAAATGTATTTTTTCCTATAATATCAAGAAACACAGTTTTGTGGACATATCCCTAGGGAGAGGGTCAATCATGTATATCTTGTTGTTCTGTGGGATTGATGTTGTGTTCTTTTGCCTTCTGATTACTCTGTTATTGCATCATTGTGTTAGATCTAAGATATAATTGTGTGAAGTAGTCTTAATGGAGATAAAGGATAACTAGATTGTTGTGTATTATTGTGTTGAATCCACTTTGCATTTCCTTTGGTCTTAGACACATGTGTCCTAAAACCCCCTATTGCTACTTTGGGTGAGACTGCATCTGCTTCACAGGTGTTTCTGTTAGGGTCCTAACCCGCACATAGGTAGAACAATATATTTGGATGTAATAAAGGTCAATATTAATAAGTCCTTTCAATAAAATAGAATAAGGTGGATGTAAGAAGACCTAATAGAATCTTTTGCTTCTAGAAGGATCTTCCTCTAGATGCTTCTTTTTAGTATAAATAGGAGTCGAGGGTATGAGAACCCTAGATTGGATAGTATTGTAATAGAGCTCTTCTCAACTAGAGGTTGCCCCCTCGAAGAGGCCCGTGAACATTTCTTTCAGATTCAAAGTGTTATTTCTATTATTATTCTTATATCATTTTAGATTTATTGTGGTGAATGTTCTGGTTATATTGTTGTTATTATGCCATTACTAGCATTTTATTTCTGTTTTGTATACATTTTATATCTGGTATATTACAAGTGGTATCAGAGCACTTTCCTTGGAAAAAAGTGTGGGTTAATTTTTTTTTTCAGGGTAGAGACGTATTTCGGTGTCTTTAAGCCATAAAGATCTGTCGTTACGTGCATAAACCCATGGTTGAGGGATTCATGCACATAGGAAATACAAGTGGTACTTAAGCACACATTTGTTGGCCACCCTTGTAACCCCTGTTGGTACACCTTCGAGTGGTAGCGCATCAGACAACACCTGTGCATGGATCATCCTAGATTACCTAAATCCCTCTTTAGATAAATCGATCAGTCACCTGACTGCTATAGTTTCACCGAGAACAACACTCAGGAAGATACTCTTTAGTACTTGGGTAGTCGGGTAGTACGACTAAGGGTATGGTCTATCCTCCTTAGTTAGTGCCCTGAGATATTGGGCCAAGTACTACTATTGGACCCCGCACGTATATCAGAGAGCTATAGCACAGGGAAAACCCTTGTCTATAGAACCCTTGAATACCTAACCCTTGGGGATGGAAACATAAACAAATTAAAACAGACAAGATCTATTGTCGTGCAACTATGTTCGGGTTTCCAAGTAAATAGACATTTCTTTCTGGTTAATCATTTGTGCATTTCCATTGGATTCACCTCTTCTCCCTTATCACATTCATCCATATCATTTTTTCGGCAATTTTTTTTTTTACCCCGCCCACTCCTTTTCAGTTCACCCATCCTCATGGCCCATACCCACAGCCAAGACTTGGAAGCTTTCTTCAACACCTTTCAATCTGGTCTCATTAAGACCCAACAAGAAGTAAAACAACTCAGTGCCAATGTCACCGCCATCAATACAACCATGCAGTCCTCAATGGGTGAAATAAAACAAGACCTCACCACCTAGCTTGAATCAGTCTTTTCGACTCTCTGCAGCAAAATACATATCCCTATAGATAACCCTTCCTCTTCCTCACCCCCACATACTGAAGGTGACCATTCCTCTCATTCCAATACCTTGCAGAACCATCACTTTCAATGTGACCTACGACTTCCACAGGTGGATGTGACCAAATTTGATGGCTCGGACCCCACTGGTTGGGTAACCCAAATGGAACATTACTTCTCTTTATATAGCATTATAGATGACTTGGCCAAACTCCGGTATGGTGTTCTCCATCTAGATCAAGAATGTTGGCAATGGTGGCAATGGTGGCAATGGAGAAAAAATTATCGTCAAGGGTATATTGCTTGGACACAATTTGTGGCAGAGATTTATGAACACTTTGACACTGACACCAACCATTTGGGCCATTTGAAAAAGTTGAAACAATTAGTAATAGTGGAAGACTTTATAGCTTCCTTTGAGTGCTTGGATTTTAGAATAGAGGGAATGTCTGATGCCTTTTTCCAAGAGTGTTTTGTCAGTGGCCTCAAGGATGCAATTCGGGCCCATGTCCTCATGGCTCGGCCTGAGAGTTGGGTAGAGGCTACCAAAAGAGATAAAGAAGAACAATAGGTTGTATCTTCTCAAAACCGCAAAACCTCCTTCATCCCTCACTCTAAACCAGTAAATCCCACTACTCTCTCTGCTCCACTAAAGATCCAAAAATTGATCCGTGCTAAAATGGTTGAACGCCAACTCAAAGGCCTTTGTTATAACTGTGATGACAAATATTTATCGGGCCACAAGTGTAAAGAAAAAAATCTTTTTATGGCCATCTCCGAGGAGATTTCAGAAGAAGATGAAGAAACTCCCTCTATGTCTGAATCACCTGAATCCATGGACATAACCCCTCCCTCAGACCCTACCAAAGTAGAACCAGTCATTTCCCTTAATGCTCTCATTGGATTCTCCACTCCCTAAACCCTCAAGCTAATCAATTACATCAAGCATCGGAAGGTCATCATTCTGGTTGATAGTGGAAACACCCATAATTTTATTCATCATCGCATTGCCCAAGAAACTCATTGCTACATCCATGCCGTCAATAATTTCCAAATCATGATTGCCAATGGTGGTTCCATGAAATGTGGAGGGCGTTGTGAAATTGTGCGTCTCCAAATAGGTGACTACCACCTGAAATCCCATATGTTTTCTATCGACATGGGAGGTTGTGACATTGTGCTAGGTGCAGACTGGCTAAGGACTTTGAGTCCCATTCTCATGGATTTTAAAGACTTAACCATGAAATTCGACTAGGAAGGACACCAATATAAGTTCCAAGGCATCACTGTCAGTTCACCTAAGATCATTAGTTCCCATCGCATGGAAAATCTTCTAAAAAAGGGTCATTTTGGTGTTATCGCCCAACTCCATGCCATACAAGCAACAGAGACACCCTCGGTACCGCAAGACCTCCAAGCCATCCTTTCTAAACATCAATTGGTATTTTCAACTCCCCAAGTCATCCCTCCTTCCTGTGGTGTTCATGATCATTCCATTCTCCTTGTACCAGGAAGCCTTCCTCCCAATATTCATCCGTATCATCACCCATTTTCCCAAAAAAATGAAATTGAGAAAATGGTCAAGGAACTCCTTACTACAGGCGATATCCACCCTAGTATGAGCCCCTATTCATCTGTTGTGGTCATGGTCCTGAAGAAATAAGTTTCTTGGTAAATGTGTCCTGACTTCCGTGCCCTCAACAAACTTACCATCAAAGACAAATTCCCCATTCTTGTCATTAATGAGCTCCTGGATGAATTGAGTGATTCCCAATTCTTCACTAAACTGGATCTTCATTCAGGCTACCACCAAATACGTATGAAAGAGGTAGATATTCCCAAGACTGCCTTTAGAACTCATGAGGGCCACTATGAGTTTTTGGTCATGCCCTTTGGCTTGTGTAATGCCCCCTCCACCTTCCAAAGCCTCGTGAATAATGTATTTTGTCCTTTTATTCGCCATTTTTTCTTGGTTTTCTTTGATGATATCCTCATTTATAGCAAATCCTAGACAGACCATCTTGCTCATGTGGATCGAGTTCTCCATCTACTCTCTCAGCACCAACTTTTTCTGAAACATTCTAAATGTGCTTTTGGTGCCTCATAAGTAGAATACTTGGGTCATCTGGTTGGAAAAGATGGAATCAGAGTGGATCTTAAAAAGATTGAAGCTATGCAAGACTAGCCTCACCCAAAGACTCTTAAGAGCTTGCATGGATTTCTAGGCTTAACAGGGTATTATCACAAGTTTGTTAAGAATTATGGGAAGATTGCAGCACCTCTCACTACTCTCCTAAAAAATAACTCTTTCACTTGGACTCCAGCTGCTGCATAAGATTTTCAAACCTTGAAGATGGCCATGTGCACCACTCTAGTCCTCACCCTTCCCGATTTCACAAAGACCTTTATGTTGGAATGTAATGCCTCAGGGAAAGGAATTGGTGTTGTCCTTATGCAAGAGGGTTGACCTTTGGCCTTTACTAACAAGCAACTATCTGAAAGAAATCTAGGCAAATCCATCTATGAAAAGAAAATGTTGTCTATTCTACATGTCGTGGATTTGTGGCGTCCTTATCTATTGGGGAAATGGTTCCAAATTAAGATAGACCATCAAAGCCTCAAGTATTTTCTGGAACAACGCATTTCCTCCCCAGAGTAACAAAAATGGATGACTAAACTCTTTGGATATGATTATGAGATCATTTATAAGAAAGGAAAAGACAATGTGGTTGCAGATGAACTTTCCCAAAAATATGAAGATGAAGGATCCTTTTTTTCTCTCTCATTCATTGTACCAGATTGGCTCCAAGCCATTCACCAAGAATGGCTACAAGATCCCAAAAGTTCATAGTTGATCCAGCAATTGCAGTCCAATGCTCCAACTTCCCTGGGATACTCTTAGCTCCATGAGGAACTTCAATACAAAGGTCGTTTGTATTTAAGTAAACAATCAAAGCTTAAATCCACGGTACTTTATGAGCTTTATGCTACACCCACAATAGGGCACTCCGGGTTCACCAAAACCTATGACAGGGTCAAACATTGTTTTTTCTAGGATGGTATGAAATAGGACATTTGTAATTTTGTAGCTGAATGTGACATGTGTCAATGCAACAAGGGAGAAACAGTCAAATCATTGGGCACACTACAACTGCTCCCAATTCCACCTGCTATTTGGAAGGATATCTTTATGGATTTTATTACCATCTTAACCAAATTGGGAAATAAATCCTTCGTCATGGTGGTTGTTGATTGCCTTTCCAAGTATGCTCATTTCTACACCCTTCAACACTCGTTTACAACATCCACGGTGGATCAAATATTCATGGATCAGGTCTTCAAGATTCATGGCATGTCTCACTCTATTGTTTCTGATCGCGACCCAACTTTCACAAGCAATTTTTGGCAAGAGTTGTTCAAGATACAAGGCACATAATTGCATCTCAACACAGCTTATCATCCCCAGATTGATGGCCAAACGGAAGTTGTCAACAAGTGTTTGGAAACATATTGGAGGTGTTTTTCCTTGGAAAAGAAAAATCAGTGGGCTCAATGGTTACCCCTAGTTGAATGGTGGTACAACACTTCATACCATACAGCTACACGCATGACTTCCTTTGAAGCGCTATATGGACAGAGGCCACCTTCAGTTCTCTCATACTTACTAGGTGCCTCTAAGGTCCAGGCGGTTGACCTAACACTTACAACTCGAGAGGCTATTCTCTGTACCCTCAAAGAGAATTTGGCCATGGCACAGAATCGCATGAAGCAACAAGCAGATAAAGGTCACTCTGAATGTCAATTTGAAGAATGGGATCAGGTGTTTCTTAGACTGCAACCTTACAAGAAAACTTTCCTCATGGTTGGGCATTGTCAGAAGATAACACCCAAATTTTATGGTCCTTATATCGTGCTCAAGCATGTGGTACAAGTCACCTATCAGTTAGCCTTTCCCAGCCATTCAAAGCTACATCTTGTTTTACATGTTTGATTCTTAAAGAAGGTGATTGGAGCTAAGTGCCAAATTCAAACCAACCTTCTAGAGTTAGCTGAAGAAGGAACCATTTGGCTACAACCAGAAGCAGTTTTTGACCAGCGTGAGATTCACCTACGTCAGAGAACCATCAAGGAAGTGCTAGTCTAGTGGAAAGATACAACTTCAACAGATGCCACTTGGGAACCAACTACCATTCTGCAGAAATTTCCTCATCTCAAGCCTTCAGGAGAAGGTTGTTTTTAAGGGGGCGTACATGTTAGGGTCATAACCTGCACATAGGTAGAACAATATATTTGGATGTAATAAAGGTCAATATTAATAAGGACTTTCAATAAAATAGAATAAGGCGGATGTAAGAAGACCTAATAGAATCTTTCGCTTCTAGAAGGATCTTCCTCTAGATGCTTCTTTTTAGTATAAATAGGAGTCCCTCCCTAGCTTAGATATTATTGTAATAGAGCTCTGCTCAACTGGAGGTTTCCCCCTTGAAGAGGCTCGTGAACATTGCTTTCAGATTCGAAGTGATATTTCTGTTGTTATTCTTATATCATTTCAAAGTTATTGTGGTGAATGTTCTAGTTATATTGTTGTTATTCTGCCATTACTAGCATTTTATTTATGTTTTGCATACATTTTATATCTGGTATATTACAGTTTTCGAAAGGGCCAATAGTTAGGGATTGTTGGTGCATTGTTAAAGCTGAACCCTGGGTTTTCCCATGTGCTAACAATATGGGATGCAAAAAATGAAGACAAGCGAAAACATGTGAAATTTGACCATATGTGGCTAGGACCTTTTAGAATTGTGGCGTACCATGGGAATAATGCCTATATGATACAAGAAAGAAATGGAGACATCATTGGAGGAGGGCATGTGAATGGAAGGTTCCTAAAAAATTATATCATTTAAAGGAACCATCACCCTTTCCATTCATTGTATATAATCATTTTGTTTTCTCAGTTGAAGCAGTTGAAATTAAATCAGCAAAACTGAAGCTGGAGGTGAAGGCCCTGAGTTATGTTGAGTAGATTTTGAGTTTTCTAAATAAATATTGGTAAATTCAATTGCAAGAGTAAATCACAGCCCAATGGGTAGGAACTCGTTATGTCCTTCTTTTCTACCTCACAGGGAGGATAACATCCCTAGTTGGAGCCCATGTTATCACCATAATAGTTTCCGTGCGAAATCTGGTTTTCAAGACTTAGTGAGGTGATAAAATGATGTGGAGGCATGACAAATTGGAGGATAGGGTTAAGTCTACCAGACCGACAAGTAAACCATGGTTTCGGGTTGGGATCATGTGGTGCCACTAGGTGCATTTTGGGGTGATAAGCGGGTTTCCCAAAACCACTTCTCCTCTCCCCCGAAATCGGGATAGTATATAAAGGGGGTGCTTATCGTTATTTTATTAGTTTTTCAAATACTGCAATGTTGAAAGTTGGCGTGACCACTCCATTCAAACTAAAGCTCAAAAGTATGCCAATATCATGCCTTTTCTTCTCATTTATAGGTATATTTCATCACCACCATGGACCCTATCATTATGTCTGTAGCAGATCAAGATCCCATGTCAAATGAAGAATCCCTAATTGACATAGATTCATACATGTTCGACACTGAAATCACCATTTCTCCCATCTTTGTGTCCAGAGATAATCTGTTTCATAATGTAGGGAAAAATATACCCTTCCTTGAAGTAGTCCAGGCCACTATAGTCCCTTACGTTGTCGAGGTCACATTCCCTTTCCCTAAATTCATAGGTTGGTGCATAGAGAAATATTCACAAGAAGAGAAAGTTTTCTTAAATAAGCAGGGGTCTGAAGTCCTGTGTAGGGTAGAGAGTTTGTCAATTCGAAGCACCCTCAACATACCAGAGTCTTTCTCCATATTTTCTGAAGTTTGAAGAATAAAATCTAATCATGTTTTACAAGGAATGTCCCTCAGAAGTCAAAGACCTATTCGTACAAACAGTTGTCAAACCAGAGCATCTTTATGAAATCATGTCCCTACCGATGAGTGTTAATGTCATGGTTATTGAATTCCAATGGTTCTATTCCATACCGAGTCTGATTTTAGATCTAGATAATGACACATATGTGGTCGAGGTCATGTTAGGTTTTCTGTTGGAATTTTTCCAGTCATAGTCCAGTCAGTCAATCTACATCAACTTCGATAAATTCATAGCTGATAATATCCACAAATAGTTAGTGAATTTTTAGTCACTAAGACATTTCAGATATTACACATACTTGTTGAAGATTTTCCTGGAAACAAACCAGAGAGAGTTCCATGAAGCAACATTCATATCAACTGAATGCAAAAGGATCCATTGCTCATTTTTATCAACAAGGTCGTGTCCAAGGTTTACAGCCTGATTTTCAACACCATCCTACCAAGAGTCTTGGATGACATGAGGAGTTATTTATGGCCAAATCCAGAAAGAAGAGTGGGGGACTAGATGTTTTTCATGCATTCAATAGTGATATGGGTACACATTTTTCATGAGGGCCCCTATCTTCCTCCTATTGTTTTGACACCCAGAGTCTTTTCCCTTGAGTTCATCAGGAAAATAATCATATCAGAGATAGAAAACTTCTTGAAATTACACAAGGCATCCAAACTCTAATTTTCTTTCATCATTGGACCATTCATTGTCAAGACAAGTTCATTCTTATCTCAGGTCCAATAAAATATCAATGAGTTTAGTTTTGCATAGCTACAAGGAAGAATATATGATCCACATTAGATCATATCCAAGAGAAGATTGATGAACAAACATGCCCCCTATGAGCATGAACATGTTGATGGTTTTGACAAATTGGAAAATCTATATGTTTGTGTTGATATGAAAACAATCTTGCAACCATCTCAAACAAAACAAGTGGAGGCAACCCTGCAACATAATCAAACACAAAAAACTCCTCAGAAGCTGATAGTTAAAGTCCCCAAGGTAAGTGTTTATAGCAAAAGAAGCAGTTCAGAGGCCCTGGGAACCAGTAGTCAGCAGACTTCCCCTAAGAAGATGAAGATCACACAATACCCATAGATAGTGGATCTAGATGAGGAGGATCCTAAAAAACAAGTGAATATGGATATGGTGGAAAGTGGAACCAACACTATAGAAGTTGGGAAAATAAGAAATATCCAAAGTGAAGGCAACTCAAGAACTTTCAGCACCAAAAACAACATCTTTGATAAGGCATCTGGAGAAGCCTATCAATCTAAAGAATATTTGGCAAAGAAATATGTTGAGAAAGGAAACTTGGTTATGAGTGAAATGAGGGATTTAATCCCTGAAGTAGAAAATATATCTCAGCATAAGTCTTCTCTATTCACTGTAAGAGATATAGAGAAGAAGACAATTAAATTTATCAGTTTCACATGAGGATAAAGTATCTGAGATCAAGCTAAAATATGAAAAAATCAAAGCTCCAGACAAAGTGAAATTCTACAAGAATACTAGTGATATGTCATATTCATATCACATGGGTCTAAGCCTAAAGAGTTCAAAGCTGTCAAATTATGCAATCAAGTTGGAAGGGCATTTGAGGCAAGAAAAACTATCCAGCAGAGCTTGGAAAACTCAGGTCAAGAGGAGAGAATCTAAAGGCCCTCAGAGAGTTAAATCCTCCTTAGAAGAAAAATACAAGATGATTCAAATCTTGAAGAAGAAACTAAAATTTTTTTCCATAAATAATCCACAAAAAACATAATTGGTTTCTCTGGAACAAGAGAAGGAGGCATTTCAACAAGAAGTATTGAACTACAAGGCCAAGGCATTACATCTAGATCAAGAAAAAGTGAATTGATCACAAAGGTAGACAAAGTTACCAAACATGGCTCTAGTTGTACCTTCTACGGTAGAGGCTGGGCCAACCACTGAGGGACTTGTCCAGGCTATGTCACAAGTTATCCTGAAGGTGGGAGAAACCAAAGGGATAAAGGGAGATATAGAGAAGTTAAAGCAAGAAATGAAAACAAAAGATGAGAGGATGGCTCAGTTTCAAAAGGAGAATCAAGATTTGCAAGAAAGAGTAGACAAGTTGAAAAGAAGGTTCAAAGGCAAAGGATTGTTGCAGGGATCCAAACACATCATCTGGGATTCTATCATTGTTGAATCTTCCAAGTTCAGGGTGTACTTGAACGTCATCAATGACAAAGATAGTATCACCATCACAGCCAGAAGCAGGTGCACTGTTGTAACTTGTAAATGATACTCTAGAAAAGAAACCATCAGATTGGGCCCAAAATTCCATAAACCTACTAAATTCCATCCCCACTGCAGAACTTTAGACCATTGGTGATCTAGAATCGGATCCAGGAGGTACCCCAAGTCTAAAAAAGGATCAAAAATGAAAGTTCTAGGAATTGAATGAAACCAATTCCATTGCGATCGACTCGTTGTGTTGATTCCAACCATATATTTAATTTCTAAAAAGGATGTTGTATGCGAGAGTTATTGCACTCTGACCATTTTCCCAAACAAGTAAAAGAAAAGTCAACAGGAAAAAAAAATTCAATGATGTTGTCAACATGAAATCATCATGTGGATGTAGCATTGAGACATGTGGAAGAACAACAACAGTTTGAATGGGCAGAGGGAAAATCCACTCAACAGTTGACAAGTGGCACTATTCAGCAAATGAAGAGGTTCCACGTGGCCTAGGCATGGGCTTCCATGTGGCACCCTATCCTTGGATGGTAGTTTAAAAGTTTATTCGGGCTCATGGGATTTGAACACATGACCCATTACTCAAGCAAATAGTTTGGACAGATCCAATGGCTAATGCTTCAACCATGTGTTTGGGGTTTAAAACCCATTTCATTATATTTAATGGCAATGTATTAATGTATGGGGTGGAAGGGGATTGGGGCTAAGCCCCAACCCACGGTTTGACTGAACCCTATGACCACAAAGCATCAGGCGCAGGCGCCTTTCCCTTAACCACCCAAAAGAACATTTCTAGAACCATTCACCATATGTATCGGGGTTGGAACCAAGAGGATAGGCGCACCCTAAGGGCGCGGTCCTATCACCACAAGACACATGACCAAGGATTTCAGAAAAGGGGCCAGCGCACAGTCCTTTGGGCTGGTGCTTGGCCACCTAGATTCCATATGACCAATTAAGGGGGTTCGCGCCCATATTGGGAGGTGTATGCCCATATTATTTCTAAAAATGGGTTTTTGACCATATAATAGTGATTTTCTCACTAATTTTTGGGCAGTTTTGGTTAATTTGGCCATATCTTGTGGATATTGGACCAATTTGAGTGCCACAAGAAGTGGGATGTTGGGATTTGATCCCTCTATCTCATGGATATATAAACCAATCCAATGTGATTTTTGAGACAAGCAAGAAGAATCAAATAATCTTGAAGCAAGTTGAGGAAGAACTTGCCAAGGTCAAGTTGTCTTGAGCAGTGAAGAGTAGTTGAGCTTTGGAGGCAGTTTCTGGGAGGTCTGCTACTCCTTTTTTAGTGTTGTCTATTGCGTCAGGTTCCTGAGACAGAGAAGAACACAAATAATTCAGTCAGATCCCTATATGAAGTCATTTTAATACAGATTGTAAGATTGTAATTTTGAATAGAGAAGCCTCCCTCACTAAAGACAAAGGCCCAAAGACATAAGAGGATTTTTTCGAACTTCGTTATCAACGTCTGGTGTCCAATCTGGTTGATGGTTTACTTATTTGTGTTATATGTTATTTCTCTTCATTATTTTAGTTTTTTTCTCCTTTATATTCACATGCATTTGTCAGAAAACGTCTTGATAAAATTTGTCATAGTGAGGAATTGCTAGGCACTGATTTCAAATCAAGTGGTATCAGAGAAGGATGACTTTTGCAGGAATTCTGAATAAATCATGGGGAAAATATTGAAGAGATCCATAATCCAAGAGCTCGAAGAGATTAACCAAATGATTCAACGAGAAAATGTTGAGATGCAACGATTGGTGTAAATCCTTGAGAAAGACGGGGAAAGATTGTGAACAATGATGTTAGCAATGGAAGAAAGGCTAGTTGAAAGAATCCCTTCTATTAGAAGCCTGAGCCATGTCAGGGATGATGGAATTCATCCATTCCGTAGGAAATCCAATGAGAAGAATTCGTATACTCTTGCTACTCCAGTTCAGGAGAAATTAGTAGGAGATGCCATTGACACATTCTCCTTTCTTGTGGAAAGCACTCATTACACTCCAGCTTCTCCTGTAGTTGATCAAGAAGTGGATTATGACCATCAGGATATTGCAACATTTGAAAAACATACCAAAGGAATTGGTATGAGAATATTATCCAAGTTCGGATACAAAAAAGGGAAAGGTCTTGGAAAATATGGCCAAGGTAGAGCTGAGTCAATTGATGTGCAAGAACTTCCACTCCGTGAAGGATTGGGTTACGCGGGAGAATCTACTAAAGACGACAATCCAATGGTTAGTTTCACACACTGATGAAATTTTGGACAAGATGTTGACCATTCTTGGGAGCATCATCCAGAGTTGACACCGAAATGGTTTTAGACTCGTCAAGGCAAACATGCAGCTTGAGCCAGTAGTGTCGTAAACAGTGAGTCATGTAAGAAAGGTAAAAAGGTTGAAAGGTATAAATATCCTTCGCCCAACTCTACTGACGAGCATGCTAGAGTCATCGAACTTATCAGAAGAACAATTCCATGCACATTTTGTAGCAGTCATAACCATTGTGTTGCAGACTACTGGAAACAAAAAGTATATGGAAAAAATATCACGACAACAAGGAGTACGCCAAGATTAGATGACGCAACACCGACAGTAAAAAATAATATACATGCAAGTTTAGCGCAATGAACACAAGAGCCAAAGAAATCCAATGGGGATTCAGCTCAGTCAGGGAAAGGCATAATCAAATTCCTTCAAGCATGAAACACTTTCTCACATTGTCAAAAGAATGGACATTGTAAAGGTAATTTTTGGAAGCTGCATCCAAGGTTACGATGCTCCAGAAATCCTGAAGGGCCAGAGCAGAAGAAGGATGCTGCAGAAAAATAGAAGGTCATGGTAGAGGAATAGAAGGAAATTGTAGAAGAGAAGAAGGACGATGTAGAAGGGTAGGAGTAGGATGTTGCAAGGAATCATAGGAACAACCACAAAACTCCATCGGCAGGAGGTGGATCATCGGCCTGGAACTGGACAGATTTTATGCACTATATGTAAATTGAGTCAGTGTCAGTTTTCATTGATGTAATAAAAGTGATTTGATTTATGAAATCACTTATTGGTTCTAGTTAATGTTAATTCTAGGTTTTTTTTATTAGTCTATAGATGCAAGGATATAATTGATTGATGTAATAACCCTTTTGGGGACCAAAAGGTCTTTAGTGGGAAGGCGCGATACATAATCGGATCTAGGAGGTGCCATAGGTCTAGAAAAGGCTCAAAAATGAAAGTTATAGGAGTTTAATGAAACCAATTCCATTGTAACTGACTCATCGTGTTGATTTTGGCCATATATTTACTTTCTCAAACAGATATTGTATGTGAGATTTATCGCACTCTGACCATTTTCCCAAATAAGTAAAAAAGAGTCAACGGGTCAATAGGAAAAAGAAAGTCAATGCTGACGTCAGCATGACACCATCATGCTGACATAGCATTGAGACATGTGGTAGCACAAGAATATTTTGATTGGGAAGAGGGAAGATCCACTCAGTAGTTGACAAGTGGCACTATTCAACAAATGAAGAGGTGCCATGTGGCCCAGGCATGGGTTGCCACATGACACCCTATCACTAGATGGAAGTTTAAAGGCTTATTGGGTCTCATGGGATTCAAACCCATGACCTATTACTTGAGACAATATTTCAGAGAGATCCAATGGACAAAGTTCCAACCATGTGTTTGGGGTTTAAAACCCATTCCATTATATTTAATGGCAATGTATTAATGTATGGGGCAGAAAGGGGTTGGGGCTAAGCCCCAACCCATGTCTTGATTGAACCATGTGACCATAAAGAATCGGGTGCAGTTTCCTTTCCTGTAACCACCCAAGTGCACATTTGTAGCATCATTCACCATATGTATCGGGGCTAGAACCAAGGGGATAGGCGCACCCCAAGGGCGTGATCCTATCACTATAAAACACATGACCAAGGATTTTGGAAAAGGAGCCAGCGTACAGCCCTTTGAGCTGGTGCTTAGACACCTAGATGCCATATGAAAAATTTAAGGGGCCCACACCCATATTGGGGGGGCTTATGTGCACATTATTGCTAAAAGTGGGTTTTTGACCATATAATAGTGATTTTCTCACTAATTTTTGGGCAGTTTTGGTTAATTTGGCCATATATTGGTGGATATTGGACCTATTTGAGTGCCACAAGAAGTGGGTTGTTGGGATTTCATCCCTCTATCTCATGTCTATATAAACCAAGCCAATTTCAGGTTTGAGACAAGCAAGAAGCAACAAATAAGCTTGAAGCAAGTTGAGGAAGAACTTGCCAAGGTCAAGTTGTCTTGAGTAGTGAAGAGTAGCTGAGTTTTGGAGACAGTTTCTGAGAGTTATTGATCCAAAAATGGTAGGTTTTACTGACAAATTACAAGTTAAGTTTAATGTACTTTATGCATCAGATCGATAAGAATGAGAAACACATAAAACTCATTAACTTGTTGTGGAATAATACTTATGGATTTTACTTGATGCTTATAAGTGATTAAAGAGATCAACTATCATAAACCATGCTGCAAATTAAGAGAGGATAACAAAAACCAAGAATAAGAATTAGAGACAAGAACTTGTTAACGGAGTTCACCAATCATTGGCTACGTCTTCGGGCCCACTTCCAAGTGAAGGACCTATTTATTGCTCTTTAAATGCTCAAGTTCTCTTTACATTGGTTGTTTATTGTTACAAAAAATTCTTCAGATATGTTGTGCAAGACTTCCTTTATCAAATTCATACATGCCTCATCAAACTCCTCTCAAGAACATGACAAAAATGCCTCTCAAAACATGAGAAATGGCCAAAAATACAAGCTACTCCTCCAAATCCCTACATCAAAAAGTTACCTCTGAAGCTCAAAAAGCCTAGTTGATATAGTTTTTAGTCTCAAAAAGAGAATCTCAACTTCTCCTGAATATCTTGCCTCTTTCGGGGATCAAATCCCCCTTCAAATGGCCCAAATATCCTAAAAAAACTAATTCTGGTCCAAAAATCTCCTATTACAGGCATAAATCAATTAAAAATTCAATAAGTAAGGGTAAAAACCCACTTCTGAACAAAAATGCATAGAGTATCCCCCTAGAGGTGGAACACTCCCTTTTTAAATGGTCACATGAGCTTAATATGGCCAAGCACCAACCCTTTGGGTTGCGTGTTGACCCATAACTCCCGCTAGGTTCTGACTATATGATGCAACCCATGGAACCAAACCCTTATCTCCTCTGCGCGCATAGGGATAAGCCCCAAAATCTATGGTGGAGGCAAGTATGGAGGATGGGTTTTATTCCATGCGCCGCACCCCCAAATATATGCTTATTACCAAAGACCACGGGTTGGGGCTTAGCCCCAACCCCCTTCACACCAAAACCTTAATACAATGAAAAATACATACAAGGTTGTGGGATAGTATTAACAAGCCCCACTTTTGGCTCATTGGTAGTGGACCATTCCTCAAGGTGATGTGCTCAGTCATAGGTCATGGGTTCAAAACCCATGGGCCCCCAATTTTTTTTTTTAAATTTCCACTCAATTGATGATTGGGTGCCACATGGCAGCCCACGCCTAGACCACGTGGCACCACCACATTTTCCCAATAATTGACAAGTGTCACACTGCAACTGGTCCATGCTTGCATCACCTACCCAATCATAGGTCACTACCTTCCTTTTCCATTCCATCATAATGAAGTAGATTAGTGATGTCATGCTGACGTCAAGATTGACTTTTTGCCAGTTTGACCTTTGACTTTTTAGTTGTTTCAGAATCTGATCAGAGTGCGATAACTCTCGCATAGGAAGCCTGTTTGAGAAAGTAAATATATGGGCAGAATCAATGCGATGCGTCGGATGCTATAGAATTGGTTTCATTCAATTTCGAGAACTTTCATTTTTGAGCATTTTTTGGACCTGGGGAGCCTCCTGTATCATTCCTCACCACTTGGAAGATTTTGGACCACAAAAAGTTTTATTTTACTCAGGTAAGAAGTGAGGGTACTTCATCCCCACTTTTCCTGTATCAGCCATCCTCTCTACTGGGACAATGATCACCTGAATAATCACAACAAACATAAAAACTGAGATAACATTGTTTATCAAAGTAATCATCTCATTTACCGCACAATGGGTGAATCAGTTGTTACTGTGCTTAAATAATTATAACCATTTTAAAACTCTTTAAAGAACAATCAATGGAAATCACAATAATGGAAGGAAGTAATATATAGAGTATTTAACATCAATCACACACACATGAAATATACAGAGGAAAATATTTCCTGAGGAAACCCATAAAGGGAAAAACCTCTTCTTCTTGATATGATAAGTAATATTTTATTTTCTGTACATTATCATTCTTATGAACACCAACTCATTGTGAGGCTACCACCTATATTTTACAAGCTGCAAATTATTGAGAGCACCAACTCTCTGGTTTCTCTAGCACCCACTAGAAGGAAGCACCAACTCCCTGGTTTCTCTCCTATGCTCATCCAAAGGCTTAACCTTCTTGCATTTATTTCTGGATCCAATGATCGTTGATCCTCGGTTCCCAGATCCAATGGATTAGATATTTACTTCTCCTTTGTGCTTCCTCTGGTCACTGGGCGTTGATCTTAACTTCATCGGGAATTCAGGATTGGTGATCCAACGACCACTGTCGTTCTTCCTCTTGAGCTTTCTGATCTCTCTAACTTATAAGGTTTTCTAAGTGTTCAAAGGTCTCAACCTTTTCTCCTCATGTGAGTCCTTCTCTTGGACCTCGGTTTCACTTCTGGAAAGTGCAAAGCACTATCTCTTTTGATCTTTGATCTCTGCATATTGTTCACTCCTCCTCTTGAGCTTACGCTTTCCCTATTTTCCATCATTGTTTCTTTCCTCATTGCTTCTTTTATTTCCTGTAAACGTACCATCGTCGTTGTTGTTCTTTCCATTAATGACAAGCACACTCTGCCTGTAAACATGCCAACAATCTTCCCCTTTGGCATTGATGTAAACTGTGAAGGAATGCATTGTTCTACTTAGACCTCCAACTGTAGCATGCATACCACACCTTTTCTCCCCCTTTGACATCAATGTCAAAGAAAACATGCTCCCCATGAGATGTTGCAACACTTTTCGGAGGTATCAAATATTCAACCAACACAAACTCCCCCTGACAGGATGGAGTCTCTTAGGTGAGAGAAGAGATGACACCCATCTTCTGATAGAGATATTCAAATGGTGTCTTGGCTAGGGGTTTAGTAAAGATGTCTGCAATTTGTTCTGTTGTTGGAATGTAATGAACCTGAACAATCTTATTGGTGACCTGCTCTCTCAGAAAATCGTATTTTATGGGGATGTTCTTGGTCTTGGAATGAAATATTGGATTCTTGGACCTATTCATCTTCATCTTCAACTATGTCCTCTATAGTATACTCAATATTGATCATCTATATTATTGGGACTCCTTCATCAACCTTTTCTTGTCATAACTGAATGACTCTTCCTTTGTTTCTAAAGGTTATCTCTTTGTTTTTTTGACAAGGTCTCTCCTCTTATTATCTCTATAGAATGTCATGTATATCGTATTGTACATCATAATGTTGTTGTTGCATATGTCGTTGTCCTCCTGGAACACTCCGCAATTGTAGCTCATATTTTTCAAAAAACCCCTAGATCTTCCCATTGATCTTTATCGATCTCTAACCAGATGTATCCGTCTTTATCCAAGATCTTTCTTTACTGTACATTGCTCTAAAGTCATATGAGGAATTTTATACTATGCTTGTCACATGACTGCAATTCTGTTTGCAACAATTAACTTCACTTGTACAGTCTTTTCTATCCACATCTATGAGTGTCCTAGTTTCTTGAACTTTGTTCTCTAATCTTCTATTACAACAACTGCATTTTTCTTCTATGATGCCTACAATCCAAGGCTTTTATGACCATATTCATCACAAGGAAAAATAATAACCATTACAAATGCTCTCATACCTCCTTTGATTCATCCATGAAGGTGTCTCTCTTCTAAACTTACTTTGATGTGTATGAGTAGATTTTGGGTGTCTTTCTTGGTTTGATCTTCTAAATCTTTTAGTATTGCTTTCATTCTTTGAACATGAAGAACCTAATTCATACCTTCTCTCACTTTTTACAAATAAAGGACCCGTGTCAGACTTGTCCTCACCCTTTACAAATGAAGGACTTGCATCAAGTTTCTTAGGAGTATTGATTTCTTCCTTGTATCCAAGACCAGATCTATCATTTGGTGATCTCTGACTATCAAAGATCTCATCCAAGATCATGGAACTATTCAAGAACTTGATTTGGGTGTTTGACTTCTCAACCTTCTTTCTAAGATTCACAACTTCTACTTCCATCTTATGGCATGATTCTTCTTCTACTTCTTCCATGGGACAAATGCTAAAATAACATTGTTTTATTATATCTGAGTCTTCTTCTTCTTTTTTGGAAGGGGAGGATTCAATATCAACATCATTATTTGTCCTTATGCCTTTAGCTACCATTTTTCCCGAGTTTACAAACTTTATCTTACAATCTTTGGAAGTGAACAAAAATTCACATTCTCTATCACATATTTGACTTACACTAAGAAGATTATGTTTCAGCCCATCTACAAGTAGAACATCATGGGATTTTCCTTTACCATTATTCAAGCTTACCATCCCTTTACCTTTGATTTTACCTAGTTCATCATTTCTAGAGGTCACATTTCCTGTTTTTCTTTTACTTGTAGACAAAAACTTATCCTTTTCTTCAGTCATGTGTTTGGAATATCCAATGTCTATATACCAGGGGTCTTTTTGTTTTTGAGTTGAAAATAATAGACCACATTTTTCACTATCTTTCTTTTTCCAAGTGTTGGCATTTTTAGCTAAGGGTTTTATCCTTGGATCTGCTTTGTAATTCTTCAGATGGAATTTTGTAGCTTTGTGACTGAAGTTATGAAAGTTATAGAATTCAAGCTCACTGTTCAATAGGTCAAAGTAATTGGTGCAACGTTGTCTACTCATTGGTTGTTCATTATTTCTTGTCCTCCATAGTTGCCTGTCTTTGAACTTAATTAGACAATTTGCAATCTTTGGTCGTTTGTTACTTGGCTATCTCATTCTTTTTTTTGGCAAATATTTATTCCTTGGGTGTATTGATTGCTCATGTATAAACCTTAAGGAACAATTTACAACTTTGTGGCCAAAGTTAGAACAATAGAAACAATATCCATACAAAAAATATGTGTACCTAGAAAATGGTTGTCTTCTTTGAGTAGGTCGATTTCTTCCATGTTGATGATTTCCTTGAGCATAGGGTGTATTATTTATTTGTTCTACAGATTCAATTCTGGAACCTTTTTCTTTACTCCTCCTTGGTGGGTGATTATCTTCCTTTGTCTCTGCAGGTTTGATGTTGTCATTGGTTGTAGATTTGACAAACTTGATGGGTTATTTGTTGCTTGGCTGACCACTGCTTGATCCCTCTTATTAACCCAAACCAGTTTTCAACTTTGGATTCCTTTGCTGATTCAAAATAGTGGCTAATCCTTTTGAGGCTTTGATACTTGACAAATTCTGGTGATACAAGGCTTTAAACTTATCCAACGCTTTTCTAGTTTTCACTACTTCTTCTTCCAGAGCTTCACATATTTCCTTCTTCTTTGATAATTGTTGTTTCAGAATGTCCTCTATTTTATTTCCCTCTTCTAATTCCACTTTTAGCAGGGAAAATTCTTTATCAAGTTTTTTACTGCCTTTCTCGAATTGTATCAACAATTGTTTTTTCTTTCTCTTCTTAAGTCTGAGTCTGTCAATCTCTTCCAAAGCGTTGATCAACTTTCCTTCCAAGTCAACCATAGCTTCTTCATCATCAAAATCACTTCCTATGGTTTTATTATCATAATCCTTTTTTCCCATAAGAACGAAGTCATTTACCTTATCTTCATAGGAAGAGTCACTATCTGTGTCTTCTGAAGAGTCATCATTGTTTACACATAAACTTTTCTTTTTATCAAATCATTTGGATTTTCACTTATCTTCACCTTCAGAGTTCTAGTCCTTCTTCTTCTGTGGACACTTAGATTGAAAGTGACCTATCTTTCCAGAGTCAAAACATTTGAAGGGTAACTTGCCTTGGTACTTGCTTGATCCTTTCTTAAGTATTCTCACAAATTTCTCTTCAATTTCATCATCCTTAGAATCCTCATTCTTATCTTATTTAAATGATGCTTCTATAGTGGTATATTTATCTTTACTAATCTTGATTTCATAAGCAGTTAGAGTTCCTAGGAGTTGATCAATAGACAGAGTCTTAAGATCATCCATTTCTTCTATTGTAGAAAATTTTGGATTGAATCTACCAGGTAGAGATCTTAAGATCTTCTGAACTAATAATACGTCTTCAGTATTCTCACCAAGACCTTTCATGGAATTCACAATATCCTCAACTCTTAAGAAAAAATTATTAACTGTCTCATCCTCATTCATATTTAGTTGTTCAAACTGTAATGTGTAGGTTTGAAGTTTGGCATCCTTTACCTTCTCATTACCTTCATAACTGCTAATGATTTTGTCCCACATTTCTTTGGCAGATTCTAAGAGCATAACTTTTACAAATTTTTCTTCTGCAAGCCAACTCATAATAGCATTCATAGCCTTAGCATTGAAGTTGAATTCTATCTTGTCATCCTTATTATCTAGTACGACTGGATTTACATAACCAGTCTCTACCACATCCCAAACATCTACACCTAAATCCATTATGTAGGTTTTCATCCTAACCTTCCAGAAGCCAAAGTTTGTTCCAATAAATAGGCGGGCCTTATTGGTTGAAGTTCCTTCATGACTTGTCATATTTAAGCTTATTGATCTACCTTTAAATAAAAGGAAACCACTATGATACTAATTGTTGGACAACTGAGATGGGGGGTGAATCAGTTGTTAATGTAATTAAACAATTATGCCCATTTTAAAAATATTTATAGAACAATCAATGAAAATCAAAATAATGCAAGGAAGTAAGCTATAGAGTATTTAACATCAATCACACACACATGAAATATATAGAGATAGATATTTCTTGAGGAAACCCATAAAGGGAAAAACCTCTTCTTCTTGATATGATAAGTAATCTTTTATTTTCTGTACATTATCATTCTTATGAGCACCAACTCATTGTGAGGCTACCACCTCTTTTTTACAAGCTGCAACTTGCTAAGAACACCAACTCTCTAGTTTCTCTAGCACCCACTAGAAGGAAGCACCAACTCCCTGGTTTCTCTAGCACCCACTAGAAGGAAGCACCAACTCCCTGGTTTCTCTAGAACCCACTAGAAGGAAGCACCAACTCCCTGAGTATTCAAGCACCAACTGGATGGAAGCACCAACTTCCAGTTGCACAGGCACCAAACTGTATAAAAGAGAAAAATAGTTCTCCCTTGAACCACCCTACCACGAAAGTTTTTCTGGCTGCAACCAGATGGAAGTTACAACTCCCTGTGTTCAAGCACCCTGAATATAAAAACTTTGTTCCTGAAACTTATTACAGTGATACAATGTTTGTCAAAAGGATTACCAGTCTCATCACTGTTATGTTGCATTACACTACTATGCCCGCATCAATGTCTTCCTGCTCACATCTCCTTGAACTTTTTGTTCTTCTTCTCTATCTCTGAATGCACACCTCAACTTTTTCTTCCTCTCTCAGATAAGAATTTATGCTCTATCTCTTTATTCTGCACTTTATTCTCTGTGTATTATTTCCATTCAATGCACTACACCTCTTCTATGCATTTCATCTCTTGCACACAACATGCTTCTACCCGCATGAATAAATCTCAACAGAAGCAACCATATATTCTTTGTTCTGCATGTATTTTTCATGCCAATTCCTCTGCTAGGGCATACACTCAACTCTTCATCCTCTCTAGTGATTATCTTGAGTCTGTTCTTCATCAATGGCCATTATCTGGAGATTCTTTGGCTTCTTTGGAAGTTACAGTCTTTGATGGATTTCCATTTGTCAATTGTCTAAATGATGAATCTTCACTTCACTGACAGTTACCTCAAGACTCTTAAGCCCCTCTGGAAATCACACTCAAGATCTTCAAATTCTCTGGTAGATACAATCACTCTGTTTATGGAAGTTACAATCAGTCCTTTCCGGTAGTTGCAGAGAGAAATTTTGTGCGCTCGTTCCTTTGGCACATTTTCCCTTCCTAAGAAAAACTTCACAGTAGGGGCTATATTTTCTTACTAAGCCCCTTCCTTTCATGTGACCATCAGTGGTGACCAAACACATATTCAAAATGTGCTTTGCATACTTGTTCTAGCGAGCCCTAGATCCCTATTTCACGATATGAACTTAGGCTATGAACTTCACGTGACCATGCGATTGCGGGCATGTCCATAGGCAGTTTGAGGGAAACTCACTTTTTACCCCGCAATTCACTACGAGCCTCCATGCATCCTTTCTCCAAAACTGTGGTTTGATTGTGGCCCACCTACAAAAAATTAAGACCTAAGCACCTATTCGGGAGTCTCAATTCTCAAAATTTTCTTTCTCCCAGAGAATTTCACCCAGATTCCATGATCTAAAGATGTGTGGTCTTCAAATCAATGGTCACAATCCCTTTGGGTATTCAAGGTTCAGAAATTTCAACTTTCCAACCTTTCAACCTTCCTTTCAGATCAACGGCGACGATCCTTTCACATCTCCGGACTTTGGATATTTCAACTTACGCTATCCTTCCACTAGAGTAGATCGACGGATGAGAATTCTCCCGAAGTGATCTTTCAGATCGGACGTCTCATGTCCAATTAGGGACTTCAACATTCAGGACTTCAGAGCTTTTGTCATTTGCTAGTGGTAAATCTCCTGAAGTAAAACTCCCAGAGTGACATCACTTACTTATGTCACTTGATGTTGTGTCATGATCCTAGTAGCTGCCACGTGCCACTCACATTTTTGATTTGAATGTACTTGAAATGATGAATTAACTTGACACTTGTCATTATCTAATTCCACCACATGTCCTTGCTGACGTAGTCTTGTTGACATGGTCTGCCACATGTCCTTATAGACGTGATCTGTTGCGTGTCCTTGCTGACATAGTCTTGCTAACATGGTATGCCACATATCCTTGTAGACATGGTCTACTACGTGTCCTTACTGAGATGGTCTGCTGACCAACAACCCTGATTCAACAACCATCCTATGTCCTCCAAATCTAATGGTCCTTATTCATTTCAGATTTCTGGGTTTTGGGTATTTCAAATATCAAAATTTCTGGAGCATAACCTCCTCACATCTTTATATCCGAAGTGAATGTCATTCATCGATCATGATGAAAGATCGATGGATTGATCTTCTTGCGATATAGCTCTTCTATCTTATCTTTTCCTTCCACTTAGAATGATCCAACGAATGATGAAAATTCGCATTTTGGGAATTTCAACTCTCAATATTTCCAGAGTGTAACCTCCTCACATATTTAGATCCGAAGTGAATCATGTTTGCTGACCAGGATCTTAGATTGACATCTCAATATTTCTATGATGGAGCTCTTCTGGTTGATCCTATCCTTCCACTTCAAACTGATCTGACAACTGTCATTTACTCCAGCTGTCTGGCTCTCCGGAATTCGGGTTTTTTAAGTCTCAAAATGAAAAAAAAAAAACTCGAAGTGATTTTATCTAGACTTGAGGATCATGTGCCACCTGTCATTCTTGACGATGGAAGGTCCCTGCTTACTTTGAGACTTCAGGACTTTGAAAATTCCTCTCTCCTATGCTCATCCAAAGGCTTAACCTTCGTGCATTTATTTCTGGATCCAACGACTGTTGATCCTTGGTTCTCGTATCCAATGGATCATATCTGTACTTCTCCTCCGCACTTCCTCTGGTCACTAGGCACTGATCTTACAGTCATTGAGTATTCAAGATTGGTGATCCAATGGCCACTGTCAATCTTCCTCCCGAGATTTCTGATCTCTTTGACTTAGAAGGTTTTCTAAGTGTTCAAAGGTCTCGTCCTTTTATCCTCCTGCGAGTCCTTCTCTTGCACCTCAAATGCACTTCTCGAAAGCGCAAAGTGTTATCTCTTCTGAGATTTGATCTCTGCATAGTGTTCACTCCTCCTCCTGAGATTACACTTTCCCTATTTTCCATCATTGTTGCTTTCCTCATTGCTTCTTTTCTTTCCTGTAAACATACCATCGTCATTTTTGTTATTTCCATCAATGACAATCACACTCTGCCTATAAACATGGCAACATCATCTACATTATTTGTCTCATTTTGCAGTCATACACCACTGAATAGAAGCAAAATAAACAACAATACTGAGTATACGAATGAAAATGACAAAACATGCTTCCCCTTCTGAACAGGAACAATAAACAAAGTATGCAACTGAACATCATGTTGTACTTCTTGGGACACTTCATGATTATTTGAAACATACTAAACCATCTCATGTTTAGCATCACAAACTTCTTGTTTTGTTACAGACATAAGTGTTACAAATTTTCTTGCATTTACCAATCTTCTAAACTTCCCTGTAGCTGCAAAAGATCTATCAGTTTTCATGCGATGAGAACGAACAATGTACTCTTTCCCATCTTTCTTGAAGAAATATTTATTTTCCTCTCTGTAGAATATGACTTTTCTATCATAAAGGTATGGTCTTCCCAAGACAATTCAACATATGTCCACTGGCACTATATCAAGCTCTACTTCATCAAAATAATTATAAGTGATTGCAAACTTAATTTTACATTGCTTGGTTACTTGCAAATTATTATCACCACATATCAATCCCAATGGATATGGTCTAGGATGTGGCTTAGTTTCAAGTCCCAATTTATTTATAACCTCTTCACTGATTAGATTGGCTTGTGATCCACTATCTATAAGAGTAGCAATTTTAACATTATTTGTTATGACCCTTATGTGGAAAATTTCACTCATTTTACACTCATCATTTACAACAACTGAATTAGAAGAGCTAGTACTTGCAACAGAATTTATACCTCATATTCCCATAGCTACAATCTTTGTCTCATCACCAAAGTATGATCCAATATCCACTTGAACTATTGCAGCTGTAGTATTCTTCCTCCCTTCATTTTCATACTTATTTGGCTTCAACTCAGGATGTAAGATCCAACAATGATCTTCATCATGGCCTACTTTCTTGCAATGCTTGCCGGTAGGCTTCTCCTTTCTTGTTGTGGTTGTTTTCTTCTCTTTCTCTTTCCTTTTCCCTAAATCATTTCTTTTCCAAGTATCTGTAGAAACACTATCACCAACATCCCCTTTTCTTGATTCAATTTGAATGGCTTGTACACATACTTCATCAAAGTTAGAAGGATTTAGCATAAGAATAGTGTGTTTGAGATAAGAATGTAAACCACCAATATATTTTAGGAGTGTCTCTTGTGTATATAAGGGAATACCCAAATTCAGTGCTTTCTTATGAAATATTTGAGTATATTCTTGTACACTTTAACCTTTAGCTTGCCTTAAACTTTGCCAATTCATCATTTCTTGTTGCATGTATGCTAATGGATAAAACTATTGCTTCAATGCAATAACAAAATCATTCAAGGAAGAGATTGTTTTACCACTTTTGTTGAGATCATCTTTAGTTTTTATTTCCCACCATATGAGAGTTGTGCCTCCCAATTTGAGACTTGCAAGTTGGATATTTGTTTCATCATCAACAATCCTTTGTATCCTGCAATAGACTTCTAACTGTGTCACCCAATTATCTAGCTTTTCTGCATCTAATTCACCATCATAAGTGGGTAATTGAAACTTTACATCTAACTTTAATAAAGGCATATCAGAAGAATGACGAGTTTTTTTAGGTTGCTTATCCTTGGAGGGATGTACACTTTCTACACTTATAGATGACGAGGATGAAGGAGACGAAGGTTCTAAAGGTCCAGCACCTCCAACTCCTCCTTTTGCTCTTACTGAAGATTCACCTTCTTCAACTTTTGTATTTCTTCATTGTCCTATTTCATGGTAAAGTTCCTCTACCATGGCTTTCATCAATTGAAATGCCTCAAATAAATCATCCTTAGATGCAAAAGGACCTAATTTTCTCGGTGAAGAAATCTCTTATTTATGAGGTCTCCTTTGAATCTCTGGATTAAGAGCTTCAAGTTGGCCTTCTCCTCGCTTGAGTTTTTCTCTAGTGAGCATCCAATGCTTGAAATTCCTGTCAAAACTTCAAAACCAAATGATCTGATACCATAAACTTGATCCAAAAATGATAGGTTTTATTGAAAAATTACAACTTAATTTTAATGTACTTTATGCATCGAATCGATAAGAATGTGAAACACATAAAACTCATTAAATTGTTGCGGAAAAATACTTATAACTTTTACTTGATGATTATAAGTGATTAAAGAGATCAACTATCATAAACCATGCTGCAAATTAACAGAAGATAACAACAACCAAGAATAAGAATTAGAGACAAGAACTTGTTAACGGAGTTCACCAATCGTTGGCTACGTCTTCGGGCCCGCTTCTAAGTGGAGGACCTCTTTATTGCTCTTTAAATGCTCAAGTTCTCTTTACATTGGCTCTTTGTTGTTACAAAAAATGATTCATATATGTTTTGAAATACCTCCTTGCTCAAATTCATACATGACTCATCAAACTCCTCTCAAGAACATGACAAAAATGCCTCTAAAAACATGAGAAATGGCCAAAAATACAAGTTGCTCCTCCAAATCCCTGCATCAAAAAGTTACCTCTCAAGCTTAAAAATCCTGGTTTATATAGTTTTTAGGCTCAACAAGAGAAGCCCAACTTCTAAATATATGGCCTCTTTTTGGGATCCAATCCCCCTTCACATGGCCAAAATATCCTCAAAAAACCAATTCTGGTCCAAAAATGTCCTATTACAGGCATAAATCAATTAAAATTTCAATAAGCAAGGGTAAAGACCCACTTCTGAACAAAAATTCAAAGAGTATCCCCCTAGAGGTGGCGCGCACCCTTTTTAAATGGTCACATGAGATTAATATGGCCAAGCGCTAGCCTTTGGGCCACACGCTAGCCCATAACTCCCACTATCTCCTAACTCTATGGCGCAACCCATGGAACCAAACCCTAAAGTCCTCTACGCGCATAGGGATAAGCTCCTAGATCTATGGTGGAGGTGATTATGAAGGATGGGTGTTATTCCATTTACCGCGACCCCGACTATATGCTTATGACTAGAGACCATGGGCTAGGGATTATTCCCAACCCCCTTCACGCCAAAACCTTAATACAATGCAAAATATATACAAGGTTGTGAGATAGTGTTAACAAGCCCCACGTTTGGCTTGTTTGTAGCAGACCATTCCTCAAGGCATTGTGCTTGGTCGTAGGTCATGGGTTCAAAACCCATGGAACCCCAAATTTTTTTTTTAAATTGCCACTCAAGTGATGACTTGCAACCCACACCTAGGCCATGTGGCACCACCACATTTTCTCGATAATTGACAAGTGTCACACTACAAATGGTCCACGCCTGCATCACCTGCCCAGTCAGAGGTCACCACCTGCCTATTCCACGTCAGCATAATGAAGTATCTTGGTGATGTCATGCTGATATCAGCATTGACTTTTTACTAGTTTGACCTTTGACTTTTTAGTTATTTGAGAATCTGATCAGAGTACGATAACTCTTGCATACAGAGTCCATTTGAGAAATTAAATATATGGCCAGAATCAGTTCAACGATCTAGTCTCTATGAAATTGGTTTCATTCAATTCTGAGAACTTTCATTTTTGAGCATTTTCTGGACTTGGGGAGCCTCCTGGATCAGTTCTACTACTCTTTTTTCAATGTCGTCTATTTCGTCAGGTTCTTGAGACAGATAAGAACACAACTAAGTCAGTCAGATCCATATATGATGTAATTTTAATACAAACTATAAGAATTGAATTTTGAATAGAGAAGCCTCCCTCACTGAAGACAAAGGCCCGAAGACATAGGCAGATTTTTCCAAACTTTGTTATTAACTTCTGGTGTCTAATATGGTTGATGGTTTTCTTCTTTGTGTAATCTGTTATTTCTCTTCATTATATAAGTTTTATCTCCTTTATATTCACATGCATTCGTCAGAAAAGGTCTTGATAAAATTGAAGTCATAGTGCAAAATTGCTAAGCACTGATTTTAGATCAATTGGGATCAAATATAGGACTACATTGATCATATAGGCTAGGAAAGTCATTGTCAAGCATAACCTACTAAATTCATTCCAAACCAAGACCATACAGATGGAGAAAATTATAAAATAATTCAAGGATTTGTTTGAAGAGTTGTTCATCAAAGGCCTCCCACCATTTTGTGATGGCAAAGGAAAATTGTATGATCAGGAGGAATACAACTCTCACCTCACTCAATGAAGAATGGATCACTCCAAATTTGAATGCCTAGAGGGAAACTTGAAAGGAGAAACCCTGGTGGAATATTTGATTACAGATTTTGAGATCTTGAATCAGTTCAAGATAGTGAATATCAAACTTCCAGTCATGACATATGCCTCTTGTGTTGACCTCAAGATCCTAATCAAATAAATGGTGGAACACGATATCCCTTCTGACTTGCAGTGAAAGGAGATAGTGCAACTGGGTAAAACAAAGTGTTGTTTTCCAAGAACCAATAGATAATGCCCAAATGTCACCAAAATGGTAGATCAGGTAGAGGACCAAAATAGGAAAAATGAAAAAGGAAGAAGTTGAAGAGTCAGAGGAATCGATAGTTGGTTCATGAAACATTTTTTGATTAATCATTGTAATCGGTTTCCATACCGAAACTGTTAGCTGTAATCATTGTAGTCAATTTTAGAAGCTGAAATGTTTCAATTCGGCTATTGTAATCAGTTTCTAATTGAAGGAACTCGAATTGTATAAATGTTAGAAGTTCCAAATGTATTAATGTTGGCAGAAGTGCAAGGGCATCTTTTTAGTAGTTCAGAACTCAATTGTAATTTTCTGGAGCTGAATTGAATAGATATGCAGAAGATTTTGAAGTCTCTATGAAAATATTCTAATGGTGGTGATATGAGTCTTGTATGTATTTCCTGTGCTCTTTAATTCCATTTGCATTGACTTCTATTTAAATTGGATAGTTTAAAAGACCATAATTCATCTTGTGATGCTCTTGGCTTAAGAAATTTAAATTGTGTTAATTTCTTCATAACTAATTCAAAATTCATTTCATAAATGATCTGATGTAGTTACTTGTTTTATTTTTCTTCTTACACTATGAAAACTACAATTTATAACTCAGATTAATCACCTCAATTAGCCTTTATCCTCTGGAGAGTTTTATTGGCCAGTCAATGTTTTCATTCATTTTCAGAATTTTGACACCATATCCCTAAGTGTCCCTCCCTTTCCTTTCCAACAAATTTATAACCCCCCCCAAAAAACAAACTAAACCTAGCCATTGATTGCCAAATAAACACCAAGTGACACGAGAGAGCTCTCTTTGATCTTAACATGCTAGTACTCATCTCTAAAGTTAGTTTGTAGGTTACCTCTATTGTTTGTTTATCAACCGAACAAATTTACAGAGTGCTAATAGAGTAGACCCCATAGAACTGGGGGGGGGGGGGGGGGAAAAAAAGGGGNGGGGGGGGGGGGGGGGGATGAAAATAAGGGTTAACAGAGAGAGAGGATATATATCCACTGAGAGGATCTAGAATATGTTGAGATAAGGTGAGGGAAAGGATGGACCCAGAAGAGTAGAGGAGAGAAATAGCCAAAAGATACACAAGAAGAGATGAGATAAGGAGGAAAACATAATAGAGGAGAAAAAATAAGGTACCAGGGAGTGTGAGATTAGAGGTCAGACTCAGAATGAAGAGGAAGGAGACCAAACCTGGAGGAAGTGCATGAGAGATTATTGTGCTAGAGATAAGCACAATTGAACATAGGACAGTGAAGAGGCATGGTTTTAGTAGTAGTTTATGCAATGAATATACCAGAATTAATGGTAGTAGGGTCAAAGAAGATGAATTCTTACCCCCTTGTTTGTTGATAGATTTTGTAACCTTAGAGGAAAATGAGGATTAGGGAAGAGGTGCATAAGTAGGAGAGGATGGTGAAGGTCCCCCGGGATAATGGAAAGAGGAGTTAGTGATAGTAGATGGTCTTGCGTGGATGAAATTAGGAAACTATATAGGTTTCCTCACAAGAAATGATGGGAGAAGATGGTGATACCCCTCCATTGAATCACCCCCCTTGTGAATCTGTAATCAATAATAAATAAATAAATACAATGCAATGATAGGAGTAGAAGAAGAAGTAGAATATTAAATGAGAGAAGATACGAGTGAAGAAGAAGACGTAGTCAACAATACTTCACAAGGGATATTATCAATACCTAGATCCTCAATAGTGAATAGTCAGTTAGCAGGACAAAGTCCTAGAGTGAAAACAATGTATCGATATACAACACTTAGGATACCCATGTTCCATGGGAAGAGTAAGGATGATGTAGAGAAACATTGGTTCATGGGTCAAGCTATATGGTGTGTGAAGAGGATGAAAGATGAATCATAGAAGATTGCATAGTTGGAGATCAATTTTATGGACAGAGCCTTGATGTGGTACATGGAGTACAAGGAAACTACGTTAGAGGGACAAATGAGGTGCCTGAAAAAAAATCAAGAGAGATCTTCTTAAGGAATTTTATAAGCCTAAGTTAGAATCTCAATGCATTACATAAATCACGAAGATCAAGAAAAAAATTAGAGAAATTGTGTGGGACTATGAATAGTGGTTCAAGATACCATTGGATCGGATAATGTTCTAGATCTAAGACATTCAACACAGTGAGTGGTTCATTGCAGGACTACTTTCACATATCTGAGTTCCACTTACCAAATAGAATGTGATTACTCAAGAAGAGGAGCTAGAGATTGAATAATTCCTGGAAGCTATGCTAGGAGGTGGAGAGACATCATGAGGATTGGCTCAAGTGCATTCTCAGCTTGTAAATATGAAATGCAGTTGCAAGATATGGAAAAGGGGAAGGTGGTGTACGAGAACGTATGGTGTACCATGTGTCAATTAGAAGGTCTCTACATGGATTAATGAACTACATTGGGAAATACTTGGTGACATTTGTGTCGAATCCATTTTCGACTAGGCCTCATATTGAATGGTGAGAGATTTGTAGATAGTGGGGAAATATCCTACCTGTTATCACTGAAATTTCATCCGCACAGGGCGACAAGAACTCCGCATCGTCACAACAGAAAGAGTCATTCATGGCATAGGATTAATTCCACAGCATTGCAAAAGGGTTAAAAACTATACAAATGACCAAAAATTTGAAGGGCGCTTTACATCAACTGGGCGTGTGTGCATACGCGCGCAACAGTAACATACAAGGCGCGCATATGTGCAAAAGGCGCGGCTGTGGGGCGAAAAACTCGCGCGCCTGCTAAATGACGCATTTATTGAAATTGGTCGGCCTCCCAACCACTAATGGATTGGCTCCCAAGTCGATTTGACATCAAATCCGAGCTCAATCCTCATGGTGGGCTGGTCAAAGACCTAATTGTGCCCTAAAGAGCCCCTTTTCACATTCAAAAGAGGTCCCATAATAACCCAATGCTTGGCTATAAAAAGCCATGAATGACCACCATTTTCTCAAGGAATTCTTCATACTGTTATGCTGTTGAGATTGCTAAGGACCCATTCTTTGGCAATAAACACTACAAGATGCATTTCATGAAGCTATTCACCCCTCTCTTGAGTGAATAAGCTAGGAGTTCTTTCACCCACATGTTCATCTTTTCATTGTAAGGAGAGCAATCAGTGAGGGCCTCAAGAGCCTTCCATTGGGGAAAGAAGGGACCCAAGTCCTCTTTCTTCTTTGTGTGTCTTTGGATTTCATCAATCAGATCAGCTTATACATTGGTGATATTGGTCCATTTACATTTGCTTTTTTATTTTTCCATATGCTTATAATTTAGTTAGTTTTCATTTGTTTTTGCTTATTGTTTTATTGTTTCTTTCTCTAACCTTTTACCTTACAGCTGTCATGCCTAGCAGAGCCCAACTGGGCATGTAAGCACTCTTAATTTGCTCACCTAGTGACGAATTGGGTGCAAACACTACCCTACTTCCCAACACAAGAGAAATACTAGAAAACTCACCATAGTCCATTTTGTGAGTTATGTAAATCCACGGGGCATGATCTGAACAATTGTCAATCACTTTAGTTGATGTAAGATAACATGATACGTATTTTATGAGAAGAACAAAATGAATACAAAATATTAAAATATTCTTAACACAAAATAATAGAGATACAGTAAAATGGTTTTCTATTCAATAAGAAAATACGCTAAACTGTAAAATGTAGTGGAAAACAAGCTTGTTCGAATGGTGGCGGCTTATCTCTGAGAAGAGATGTGATAGTTGCGCTCATTCACAAGAAGATGGTTACAATGAGGATCTAAAGGAATTTTACAATAAACAGGAATTTTAAAAACCCTAGACATCCAAAAACCTAACCCTAGGAGATGAAGCACCAAAAGTCACGTGGGCCCCATTTGGGTAAGTTAGTACATCAAATTCCTAGGGTCGTAAATTTTGCATATGATCTCTGTTTTAGGCACACGATAGCCCATTGGAAAGGTCTAAGCGAGAAGAAATTTTTTTGACTAGCCTAGAGAAGTGCCTTTGGCAATCCCTTGGGCCCCAAATCCCCAAAAAACATTATTTAGGGCCTCAAAACGGCCCCGAAAGTTTGGAACCCGAAAAACTGTCGAAAAACTGCCAAGGTGGAAAACTGTTTTTCGAGCCAGTGGAATGGGTGGCCATCGATATACATCTAGATCAATCCTCCCTCCTTAGGAATCAATGGTCTCCCCCGACTGAGCCAATTTCCTTGGTGCAGGAGCTGCCCTTCTTTGACGACTCAATAAATATGGATCTTTTTTTGTCGAGTGCCCTTGATCTGTGTGTCCACAATTTGATCAATGGATTCCTATCACATGCAGTCATGGTTGAGCTTTGTTGGTGTCAACTATTCTGCTATCTCTGAGGTGTCCAATAATGGTGGGAAATGTGGTCAAATGAGAGCCACGTTGAAGACTGGATGAATACCAAGGAAGGGGGGAATGTTGAGCTCAAACACATTGTCACCTACTTCCTTGGTGATGGTGTACGACCCATAATGGAGTGGGAGAAGCTTCCAATGGGGCCTTGTAAAGCATTCTTTCTGTAAATGCAACCAAATTTTGTCACCCACCTGAAACTTATGTGGCACCCAATGTTGATCATGGTACTTCTTGTACTTGGAATTAGAATTTTGTACAATATCTTGAACCTGTTGGCAGATGTGTTAGATTCTCTCAATGAACTGGGTAGCTTTGTCATCTTCTAGTGGAGCAGGGGATGATTCAGCTGAGGTGGTCGCCAAGGTTAGTGCAACATCCATGGGGCCCAATGGTTGGAATCCCAACCCCACCTGAAAGGGGTTGTGGCCAGTTGAGCTATGCAGGGCTTGGTTGTAGCTATGATGGACATAGGGAAGACTCTCATCCCATGTGTGGGGGTGTTTTGAATTTATTGGATCATGTTTTCATTGATGCCAATGGTTTGATTGATTGATGTCATTGATTGATTTCAAGTGATTGATTGATTTAAAAGGATTGATTGATTGATGATTGATGTAATATAATATGTATTGTCCTTGATGAGAATGCATAGATGAAGATGGATCAATGAGTTGTCATTGATACATGATGAAGATGGATCGATGTGGTTTCATT
>ML797679.1:63677-75546 GCA_009831015.1 Picea engelmannii
AATGGTCTCTTGTAGATCATCCTTTTTGTGGATCAATGGAGAGCTTCTTGTGGGAATATATTTTGGAGTATTGATGGAGAGCTTCTTGTGAGAGATTCTTGAGCATTTTTGGTCTGGAACACTTGAGGATATTGAATATCTATAGGTGAATGAAGTAACCAAGGATATCTAAGCCGAAATTATGAGGAAAGTGAAGAAAAGAAGGTGGAAATGCAAGGAAGGATAAATTCTTTTGATGGTGCTTTCTAAGGTATGTTATTTACAGGTCATCTCACCATTTTCACTATAACTTGTTTTATATAATGATTCAGATCCTAAAATTTCTATGAAAGTGAGAAAACATAGCCAAGTATCTGTGGTTAAAAATTAATCTTGTGGGTCGTTTTATTTTTGGAGTTACACTCCGTGGAAAATAGGGTTTGTGGCTAGTCCTGAAACTAGTCAAAATCAAGTGTTTCGAGTAAAAACGTCATAACTTCTTCATAACAGATCCAAATTTAGTGAGACCAAATGTGTTGGTTAGGGTATAGTATATAGTATTCTTTGTAATAGTTTCAGATAAGTTCATCAAATAGTTTGGGCAGGGCACGCTCTACAAGGTCTCTCTCTAGAATAAGCCAGAATTCAACAATGTATGTCATTTTTTCTATAACTCCTTTTCTAAAAGGTTCAAAGTAGTGCCACTTGGAGGAATTGCATAAAACAAATTGAATAAAATTGTGTATCAGTTTCAGATCTTTATTCAGTACAGGTACAAAGTTATGATTATTTCAAGTTAGGGTTGTTGACTAATCCAAAACTAGTCATGGTTGAGACAAACAGTTGATGAGTTGGCACATACATGAGGTGTATAGTTGATGATGTTGGTACATATTTATGAGTCATTGTTGATAAGTAGTTGAAACATGATTTTTATATACTTGGTACATGGTTGGATGCACTTATTTATGGTACAGGTTAATTACAAGTTGTTTGGCATAGGTTGGTGCATGGTTGATGCTCTTGTTTATGGTACATATTGATATATGTTGAGGATTGTTGCCTCATCTCAGTTGGTGCTGAGAATGTAAGATGAGTCTTGCATATAGAGCCGGTTCTCTTGTATAGTTGTACTCTATTCAGTTGTTTCTGAAAAACCCCCGGATTGAAGTCCATAATAAAAAGAAAAATTGTGCATACATCTTGTGTTCCTTGTGTTCCTTGTGGAGATGATTTATTGATGATATATTGCTGATATGTATTCACATCTAACTTATTATTAATGACAACAATGAATAATGAGTAAATGTCGAATGCTAACTAATGATTTTTGTGTAAGAGGGAGTTTTTGGGAAAAGATCCCCACTCATTCACCCCCCCCCCTCTAAGTGTGGTAGGTGTGTCCAACAGAATTGTACATGTGTAGGATATGTACGACCATCCGATTGACGACCTTAGTTTGTCCATCTATTTGGGGGTGGAAGGTAGTTGATTTGGTGAGCTTGGTATCTAGCAGTGACTAGAGGCTTGACCAGAATGAGTTGTGGAACCGACTGTCACAATCTGAGATAATGGTTTGTGGGATCCCAAAATGTACCCATACTCATTCAAAAAAGAGCTTGGCATTGGCTTCTTCTGTAATTTTCTTTTTGTAGGCAGCTAGAATCTCCATCTTGGAAAAACGATCAACAACCACAAAAACATAGTCATTTCCCCTCTTGGTGGAAGGGAGGCCCAACATGTAGTCCATTGAGATGGATTCCTATGGCCTGTTGCGAGTAGGCAGAGGGGTGTACATGCCCTATTTTTTAGTGATCAATTTGTAAATAGCAGAGGTGGTGCAGGACCTGATATACTTGTCGACATCCTGTCAAAGTTTCAACCAGTAGAAATGTTTCTGCAACACTACCACTATATTTTCGGTGCCAAAGTGTCCTGCCATCTGACTATAATGAGCTTCCCAAATCAGCTTCACGCACTTGCTTGATGGGACATAGAGATGGCCCAAATGACACAACAACCCATACTGAAGATGGAAATTAGCGACCACTAAGTTGGTGCCCAAAATTTGGTAGGTGGTGGAGAATTCAAGGTTGGTCTCGTAGAGGTGGGCCCATTAAGTGGTCTCGTGGCTGCAAGAGTCTAGCACCGTGGTGAGTTAAGAAACTGGAGGTCAACTGAGGTAGTCAGTCACTCGATTGGTACTTCCTGTTTTATACTTGATGTTGAGTTAGAACTATTGTAAGTATGTTAACCACTTTTGACTACAGTCATTCTGCAATTTTCCTTGAGTCTGCATGAACTATAGTGGCTTGTGATCAATGTGGGTGACTATCTCCTTCCGAAGAATGTAATGTCTCCATTGGCGGTAGGCTTTCACAATGGAGTACATTTCTTTATCGTAAGTAGGGTACTTACAGACAACATCTGATAGTGTCTCACTATGATATACCCCAGGGTGGACGTGTTGAGTGAGAATGACACCCACATCATAGTCTGAAGCATCTGTCTCAATCTCAAAGGGATGTTGCAGGTTTGGTAATGGAAGTACTGGGGATGAGCACAAACGCTTCTTCAATTCATCGAAGTATTATTGTTGGGACATGCCCCACACAAATGTTTCCTTACTTCCACCCTTGGTTACTTGGTTGAGGGCCCATGTGATATGAGAGAATCCCATCACGAACTTACGATAGAAATTGGTGAGGCCCAAGAAGATATGAATTTCAGTGAGTGTGGTTGGGGCTAGCCAGTCACGTATGAACTAGATCTTGGTTGGATCCACATGCACACCATACTGATCAATGATGTAGCCTAAGTAATGGACCCTGTCCATGCCGAAGGAGAATTTTTCCAAGTTTACATATAGTTTGTGCTGTCGCAGGGTGTGTAGAACCTGTTGAATATGTTGCAAGTGTTCCACCTAAGTCTTGTTGTAGAAGAGGATTTCATCTAGATACACCACTACAAAATTATTGGTGAAAGGTTGTAGGATATCATCCATCATCCTCATAAAATTTGCTGGAACATTTTTCAAACCAATGGGGATGACCAGCCATTCAAAAAGACATTCTTTTGACTTGAAGGAAGTCTTCCATACATCTGTCTATTCTATTGGGACTTGGTGCTATCCAGACTTCATATTAATCTTACTGAAGTATTTGGCCCCCATGAGCTGATCAAGGAGGTCCTCGATTCATGGAATCAGGTATCTATTTCATAATGTGATTTTATTCAGAGACTGATAATCAATGCAGAGTCACCAGGTTCTATCTTTCCTCTGCACCAACATGATTGGGATCCTACAAGGTGATGATATGGGACAGATGTTCCCCTTGTGGAGAAGTTCTTAGATATTCCTCTTGATCTCCTCATTTTATAATAGAGAGCAGTGATAGACTGACCCATTAGGTAGCGGTGCACCTGGGGTCATATCGATGGCATGCTTGATCGAGCAATGCAGAGGTACCTCGGTAGGAGAGGATAATATATCTGAGTATTCTTCGATGACCTTATCACTTGATTCTTTTGTGTGGAGAGATTAGTCACAGAGTCCCTGGATGTGGTGGTGATCTTTCACTCACTCTGAGAGTTAATCATGAACAAAATAAATTTCCCAGTCTGAGAGATGACCTTTCTGCATTTCTTAGCATAGATCAAGGAAATAACACTAGGAGGGACTGCCTCAGGTATCCTATACAATTTCCTGTTCAAAGTAATAATAACACTACGAGGCTTAGACTCATATATAGCATGACTTTCCATAAATAAGGTTGGCCCAAAAGAACATTACAAACTTTGAGAGGAGAAACATCACACAATACATCATCTTTGAAGGGCTTTATGTCATATGAAAGTCGACATTATTGTTTGACGTGGAGATAGCTTCCTTGGCAGAGCCATCCAATGGTGTAGAGTTGTGGGTGCACAATTGTCGGTATAGCCAATCACTTGACAACCTTTGTTGAGATGAGGTTCTTCTAGCTACCGCTATCAATGATGAAGTGCAGCAGGGTGCCTTTTTGCTATAGCAGGAAAACCCATATACAGACTACACAAAGAGCCTAAAGTGTAGGCAAAGATAACCTTCTAAAGTCTCCTAATTTTTATCACTATCCCAACATTAACCCCCAATCATACATAAAATAAAAGAGAGAGGGATCATGTAGGCCTACCTTAAACTCCGCGTCCGGTGTCGATCCCTTTGTGCTTGGTTGTTTCCTGACTACAAATCTCCTCCCAAGGATAACCTGCATTCATCAAAAGACAAACAAGAAACTACAAGCATGCATTCTACATATGGATTATTGGGTTAGAAATCATTAACAAGAAATGTAAACAAATCATATAAGTTTAAGACGTCATTTGGAGGGATGGAAAAAGTACTTCTTTATATTAATCTAACTAAATTCACTTACAACATGAGACTGAAACTGCTCCTCAAACTTGTTCCTAGGATCCTCTTCACCATGCACCAAATGCTTCCACGTCTTCTTCTCCTCTTCAGTTCTCCCTTAGGGAAATGGTAAGGGATTTACAATTGGGACAAAGGGGGATTGAGGAAATGGGCAATGTTTCTTTTCTCTCGTGCTTCCTCCTGCAATGGGACCTCAACCCCTTATTTTATAGGCCAAAAGGGACAGTAACGGTTGGGGTTACTACCTATGGGAAGTCAAATGGTTAAGTAATGGCCTGGAAACCAATATCCTATGGAAATTTCCACTTTTTGTGATATTCTGTGAGTGTACACAAGCTGTAGTGGCTCAGAAAGCATGTGTACATGGGAAGTAATGGTGCAAGGTGCGTACACCTTCAAAATGATGGTTTTTAGAAGATATTTTAAATAATGTCTTGGTAAACATAGCAAGTTAGATGGCATGATGCCATATATGCATGTTAGGTGAAATTTAGGGTTATAACAGATGCCCCTGAATGTGTGAGTTCAGAAGAGCATCTGATGGCAAAAATACATTACAAATATTCAGTACTATACAACACGAGTGAGCCTAGGGACCGGATTTCAAGAGGTGCCATCTACAAAAATAACAATTTGTCTCACCGAGGTGGGCATACCCATGCTCGGGATGAAATAAAATCATGGCTGCCAATCAAATACACTGAATATCCATATCATATAACTATATAAAGTGTAGCTACGAGCAATACACAATGGATCTAGATCTAAAAATAAAAAACATATACATATATAGTATCCATTTTTAAGAATCCAATGATGCCTGATGGATGGATATGAGGCCTTCAAAGCTCGAGAAACAACTTCAGAATCTTCAAAACTTGGGTAGGAGTGTAATATGAGTGTATGAATTCACTACCTAGAGGTCTTCGACGACTCGTCGGTAATAGACAAGAGGATCTTGATGATCAGTTATAGAACTTAATTGATTTTGAGCAAGGACTTGATTGGTCTTTCAGGATGGTCAGGCACGAGGACAAGAGACAAACTGCAGAAGGGCCAACTCAAGTTTAGTAATAATTCCATTAGACAAATAGAAGGATGTTCTTTTTCCAAGGGTGGCTCATTGTGCTGTCAAAAAAAAGAAAATACTTTTCCCTTCCTCTTTTTGGGGCATATTTGATTTTTTTGTCTTTTTCAATAATTTTGGGAAGCTTGAAAAAGAATAAATAATGCTACGTTACAAAGGAGGATCGAGTGTCATAGACATAATATTTCCAACCGCAAGGAACACATTGATTCTCAAAGCAAGGGGACATATGCAGGAAAATGACACTCAGGAAATATTCTCCATGGGTCAAGGTGTCAAGACGCAAAGGAAATGTGCTACGAGGCTTGCGTATAAGGCATGGTTTAGATGGTTCAGTTGAGAGAAACATGGAGCCGACATTAGGCCAAAGACGTAGGAATGAAAATTCTATTAATAAGACACAATGATAATTTCCTTCGATGTGATTTTAACGAGCCCAGATAAGGTAAGCTTGATGTTTTTTCATTTTTAGAGAGTCTGAAAAAGCGTAAAAGGATACTCCACTAGGGTACCTTTTTCGAAGGTAGTCTAGTCGGTTCGAAAAAGGTGTAAACTAGCACCGAACATATGTCTATTCAAAATCATCTTAACGATTGTGACAAAGACAATATCACTCAACAATATTTTCATTTTAAGGAGTCTGAAAAGAGATTAACTATGGACTCCATCAGGGATGTTCTTCTGGACCAATTTAATGAGTGTGAAGAAACAAGGTCACTCGGCTATCTTTTCAATTTTAGGGAGTCTAAAAATAGCTTAACTATGGACTCTGTGGAGGTTCCTTTTTTGCAAGTTTTAGTCTCTCAGGCATGAAAAAGGGTTAAATATATACCTTAGAATACTCTTCTAGAGAACTGAGGATCCTAGGGTATACCTTTGTTCATACTTTTGACCATATGGACCGAAAAATGGGTAAACTACCGCCGGATAGACGTGCCTTCAAATTTCAATTTAGTGAGCGTGAAGGGAAACAAGATCACTTGGCAATCTTTTCATATTTAGTGGGTCTGAAAAGGGCTTAAAAGAAGACCCGTTGTGTTTTGGGAGTCTCAAGGGTGAGGTAAAGAGTGATAATGAATCATGCAAATGAGGCTCATACTCGTAATCAGAAAAAACTAATAACGACTCATGAGCCTATAGTCATTAGTGACGACATGACCACCAAAATGAAACCAGGATCTACCTAGGGCATCCATGTGAAGGTAGGCTCTACCACTAAATCACGACACTTCTAGATCAATATTGAGGGTTCAATTTCGCAATTCAGTGGGATTGATCCTATAGAAAAGAGGAAAAGACAAAGAGGTGCAACAAGTGGAGGTGGAAACCTAACTTACATGCACAAAGTTGAAAAAATGATTTTTTACCAAAAGAACTTTAAAATGACCCAACTCTCCAAAACGTTTCCCAATACCCAAAGTAAAACTTATCATAACATTCCATAAGAAACTCATGAACCATACTAAATGATTTTTAAGTTAGAAAAAATGACAAAAAATGGCCAAAAATGTCTATAAATAGAAGTTTGGCAACTCATTATCATTATTATGAATTGAGAATTGACCAAAAGTAAAAAAACACCCCTTTGTCAAAAGAGTTGATTATGGGAGCTTCAGTGGATGAAACGAACTTCTGCTTGGACCAAGTAAGTACAAATTAGCCCCTCCTGCATTTCCATTCCTCCTTTTTGTATTTATTTTTGTTTTTTTGGGGGGCACTGACCTTTAAAGGGGTTGTCCCTACATGTACGCGGGTTGTCCTAGGACAACACCTGTATGCCCGCATGCAAATGAAACTCTACACACATGCATATGTGACTATATCCACTACAACCCATGTATACCCTCCACTTGTGAAAAAATTAAAAATGCAAGAGTTAACTCTCCATGATTTTGTCTTTTTGCAGGATGTATGTTCATTAGAGAGAGAGGGAACATGAGGACTTTGATTTTTTGGTCTCAGAAGACCCCATTTTTTTCATTGTCTTAGCACAATGTGGGTTGCTAAAATTCTTCCAGTGTCCATTCATGAGGGCACAACCCAGGCTGCTAAATGCCTTGGTATATTACTGGCACCTGGATGCAGAGGCATTCATGCTCGAGGGATAGTCATGGACTCCGACTACTGAGGACATTTATTTTCTTACTGGCCTCTCAAGGAGAGGGTAACCATTTAACCTTCGTACTTTTCCCCTGGGGCCTCATAACATAGACGAGTTGATCGGGCTACACTGCGAGGCGGGAATGAACAAAGTGGGTTCTCAAGTGCCTATAAAAATGATCAACAACCTACTATTGAAAGTGATTGTTCTACTCATTGGGTGAATCAATGGATCCACAAATTTTCATCAGGCTTCCCGAGTGCATGTTGGCACAGGGGCAGACCCAGGGTTCAACACTCAAGAGAACACCAACAAATCCCTAACTACCGATCCTTTTGGCAACACCTGCGAAGCAGATGAAGTCTCACCTGAGGTAGAGGTAGGGGTGGTTGCAGGAATCAGGTGTCTGCAACCTTAGCTAGGACACAGATCTGTGATTATCTTTCTTACAGTGCACTTAGCATCAACTATTTCCTAACATACATTCATTAATACACTTCGTGGAAAGCACAGAGCACCACAGTAATTACTCAGATCTAGAACTTAGCAATGAAAAACAGGTTATACTCAATAGATTAATCACTTAGCATCTTATGTATCATATCTAGCATGCATTCATATCTCAAAATCACAAAGCATCAATAGATCTACCTAAACATATTAGATCACTTAGCAAGAGAGGCACAAGCACATCAACACAATACATAGAGTTACCGTGGTTCACCCCCACACTGGGGCTATGTCCACAAAATCTTCTTTATATTGTCTTGGTCAAGCAGTTACAACATGGAGCTTCAATGACCCTTACTTCGCACCAGACAGAGGATCTGCACAGCTTGCTAGATCCCTCTTGCTTGCACTCAGCACAAAGCCTTCTACAGTTTCTCGCAGAGACTTGCACTCTGCTCCGCAAGTCTTATACAAAATGCACAGAGCCTTACGATACTTGATCACACAGATCCTGCTACTATCACTAAGCCTTTAAGATCCTACCCCGCATAGGACAAGATATCTATGCATCTCGCTAGATCCTCTTTCCACGGGTAGATCCAAGCACTAATCCTTCTCACACTTTGTGTACTCAAAACTTATTACAACATACATAGAGCTCTTACAGTCACATAGAATTATGATCACATAGATCCAACTTATGCACTAATCCATTGACTAGACAGGGGCCTCTTTCTTACATGGCCTAGACCTCTATTTATACATAGAAAAAGGCCTAAACAAGGGCCGACATCCCTTTCCTGTTACAATATTCCCCCAAAAAAACAAAAAGGTTCCACAAAAGGTGGTGAGATCCCATGATCTCCACTTGGCTATGCACTCCATCTTCGACAGACAGTTGATGTACCAAATGATCAACTATGACCAAGTATTCCTCAAAACTTGGTCAAGGGCCAACAGGCCCCCAAGACTCACGTGTGACTCGTCCCGAGTCACTCTTCTCTGGGTAACTCTGCCTCGAAGGCCTCGAGCTTCGCTTGAGCTGCTTCGACCTGTTTCTTTGCTACCGCTTCTTGCTCAGAAAACTCATGAATGAGTGCGTTACTAATTGGTCCTTCTAAGAGCTTCTTTGTTGTGTTCATGACCTATTCCAGGTTTGTCCCTTGTGTTTAAATAATGTAACTGCGAAGAGCATTCTTATTATTGATTAAATCCTCATTGTGGATTAGTCATTATTATTATTTTGTTATTGTATTAAATCCCCATTGTGGATTAATCAGGTCATTATTATTATTATTGTTATTAAATTAATCCCCATTGAGGATTAATCATGTCGGTAATTGTATAAGGACCAAATCCCCTTTTGCGGATTGGTCATCGGACAATTACAAAGTGCAAAATAAGAAGTCGGCCCCAACAGTTATAATGAAAGGGCTAGAATTAAGTAAAGGTGGGTTTAACCACCCAGAGTGAGAGGTCGGCCCTGCCAGATGGTGGCTCTTCACACGTGCCAGATTGATATAAATAAGAGGCTAGCGCCTCACTTCTTACACACACTTCACTTGCTCATGATCTTATGAGGAAAACTAGAATTGCAAGTTGGTGAAAGAAGAAGAAGGGTGGCACATCTCTTGAGGAGGACATTTTTTGTATTGGTTGAGTTATCTCTTGAACATTGTATAAGCTATTTATGATAAGGAAGCTTTTGCTGGGTTTTCTTCCCCTAGAGGGTTTCCCAGGATAAATGTTGTGTCTCTTGTGGATGTGTATTTCTCAGTGACTTGTTCTTATTATGCTCTTATCTTATGAAATGCAAAGAATTATAATAATAGCATAAACATCAACATGGTTTCAGAACCAACCTGAAGAAAGCACAATCTGCAAGAAGAAAAACGTCACTATTACAGGACCCCAAAATTAGGGTTTTGAAAAAGTGAGTGTTTTCAGCTCTCTATCACCTTAGAAAGTTGCTCCCAACCCTAAGGATCAATTTGGCAGCTAGAGCACACCTTTTCAGTGGCTGGATCCTCCAGAAAGTGAAACCCTAGTTTCACAAAGTACCAGAAAACCAGAAAACCAGAGTACCAGAAGTACCAGAAGTACCAGAGTACCAGAAGTACCAGAAAACCAGACGCACCAGTCCAAAAATCCACAGAGAAGATTTGAAGGGGTAAAATTTGGATTTTCTCAAATCTGAAGACACCAGGCTACTCGCCTCAGCCAAGCGCACCTCCTAGTAAGATCAAAATTTGATTTTGATCATTTTCAATTTTTGGTCATTTTTGTTACCAAAAGTACAAGATGTTTGCAAGCACAAATCTTGTTGAGAAATTGGAAGGCATAGACAACTTCCATGCCTGGAAGTATAGGATCGGTCTGATCCTTGCAGAGAATGACCTATCAAGATTTATCAAAGAAGAAGTGAAGGAACCTGAAGATGCCATAGAGAAAGAGAAGCATCAAAAGGACTCAATCAGGGCTCAGAGAATCATTGTAGATTCAATCAAAGACCACCTGATCCCGTATGTGTCGTCAAAAGAAACCCCGAAGGAGATGTTTGATTCTCTAAGAAAACTATATGAAGGAAAGAAAATCAATTGAAAGATGAATCTCAGAACTCAGTTGAAGAATACCAAGATGCAGAAAGGAGAAATGATTCAAGAATATTTCTCTCGAATCTCATAAATAAAAGAACAATTGAAAGCGATTGGAGACACCATCGATGAATATGAATTTGTAATGATAGCCCTAAATGGTCTCGCAAGACCTTGGGATGCCTTCATCCAGTTAGTATGTGGCAGAAAGGAGAAACTACAATTTGAAAGCCTATGGGAAGAATGCATCCAGGAAGAAACAAGGGTAGCCAACCGTGAAGCACTACTAGCAAGGGACGATGATCAAGCCCTAGCTACTCATACAAAAGGAGGAAGGAAGAAACCCTATTTCAAAAGGGAATCTCATAGAGAACCACAACCATCAAACAAATTCAACAATCAAGAATCTCATTCAAGAAATTTTCAGAAGAAAGGATAACGCAAGGGACAAGATCTCTCATCTATACAATGCTATCATTGTGATAAGATGGGACACAAGGAGAAAAATTGTCCAATCAGAAAATAAGAGTACAAGAGGAAGCACAAAATATAACATGCTCATATTGCCGAAGATGAAGAATCACCTATGAAGATGATTAAGGACCATGTCTTGATCTCAGCTCTCTTAGGATCTGTATCACCTGGAGAAGACACATGGCTCATTGATAGCGGTGCATCAAAGCATATGACGGGTAAGAAGAATACTCTCTCTTGTATTTCAGAAAAGAAGTTTTCTCAGAAAGTAACTCTTGGTGACGATTATCAATATCCCATCAAGGGAATAGGAGAATCAAACTACAAGATTGATTCAGAAAACTCAATAACAGTGAAGGACGTACTCTATGTACCAGGCCTAAAGAAGAAGTTACTCTCCATATCAGCTTTAGATAAGAATAGCTATAGAGTTGCCTTCATAGATGGAGAATTTCATATGTGGGCTAAGGGAGAAACCATTAATGAAGCAATTGTCATCGGAAATGAAGAAAATGGTTTATACAAGCTGAAGGGTCACCCATAAACTGCTATGACCCATGCCATTGAAAATTCATGCGAACTTTGGCATACAATATTGGCTCACATCAACTACAAGGCGCTACAATACATATGCAAAGCTGTCACAGGTTTACCAGAACTCAAGGTTGATCAGGAAGGCATATGCAATGGATGTGCGCAAGGGAAGAACATCAAGAACCCTTTTCCAAAGAGGGACAACAAAGCAGAAGGAGCATTGGAACTCATCC
>ML797679.1:92782-104470 GCA_009831015.1 Picea engelmannii
ATGCATACATAAAATACTAAAGGATGACAGTTTGATTATTAATACATGTACGAGAATTGTATGTACTAGCTACACATACATTTCTTGTACATATACACTAGTATGTATGAGTTTTCTTGACTTACTTACTAATAATGTCGGTTGCTGGTTATGAATGTGTGAACCATGTTCTTGTTCTTTGTACCATAAGATACCTTAACTTTGGTATGAAGTTTCCTGAAGGGTGGGTGTATGTAACAACCCTTGATTAATAAGTATAATTAATTAAAAATATATATATTATTAGCTGAACTATGATTATTTATTAAAATAACCTTAACTAATTAATTGTTATTAATTAGTTATTCTTGATTATGATTAATTTAAGTATAATTAACTCTTTAATCAATATGGTTGATTGATTTAATTATTAATTAATTCATTAATTAATTAAGTATTAAATTAATGGTTAATAATAAAAATATAATACTAATTTAAGTTACGTTCCCGTAAATGGGATAAGGCATTTAATAATGGGATAAGGCATTTAATAATGGGATAAGGTCTTTAAGAATGGGATAAGGTATTAGGTGGGGGAGTTAATGCAGGGAAGGCGGTGAAGGAGGAATAAGGGGGGAAATGGAGTTAAGGGGGGATTCATTCTATGAGAAGGGAAAAAGGATTTTGGGGAGCTTGAGCATTGACAGAGTGGAATTTACAGTGCACCGGGGGGCTGCTGGAGGTTTTGGGCTCGGAGGGCTAGGATATCCGTTGATATCCTAGGGCTAGGCACTACTAGTCAGCAGGGAGGTTGGTTTTGGGTGGTGTCCTAAGGAGCAAGCTAAAGGAGCAAGCTAAGGAAGCAAGTGGAAGCATCAGGTTTAGGTTAGAGTTATGAATTGTTTTGAATAAAATTTGTTGTTAAATTTTATGACTTGAAATATTAGATTGCGAATGTGCTAGATTAAGTAATTATTAAATTTTACTGAAAGTCATGTAATTTAATGGTTACTTAAATTAGCTTAGAGCCATTACAACAACATAAACATTTGTTGGCATAGGGACAGACCTAGGGTTCAACGCTCAAGAGCGCACCAACAAATCCCTAACTACCGACCCTTTCGAAAACACCTGCGAAGCAGATGAAGTCTTACGCGGGGTAGAGGAAGGAGTGGTTGCAGGACTTGGGTGTATGCAACCTTAGCTAGGACACAGATATGTGATTATATTTCTTACAACGCACTTAGCATCAGTTATTTCCTAACATACATTCATTAATACACTTCGCATAAAGCACAGAGCACTGCAGTAATTACTCAGATCTAGCACTTAACAATGAAAAACAGGTTATACTCAATAGATTAAGCACTTATCATCTTATGTATCATATCTAGCATGCATTCATATCTCAAAATCACAAAGCATCAATAGATATATCTAAACATATCATAGCACTTAGCAAGAGAGAGACAAGCACATCAACACAATACACAGAGTTGCCATGGTTCACCCCCACCCTGGGGCTATGTCCACAAAGTCTTCTTTATATTATCTTAGTTAAGAAGTTACAGCACGGAGCTTCAATGACACTTACTTTGCATGGGACAGAGGATATGCACATCTCTCTAGATCCCTCTTGCTTGAACTCATCACAAAGCCTTCTACAGTCTCTCGCAGAGACTTGCACTCAGCTCCGCAAGTCTTACACAAAATGCACAGAGACTTACGATACTTGATCTCACAGATCCCGCTACTATAACTAAGACTTCAATATCCTACCCTGCATAAGGCAAGAGATTTGTGTAGCTCGCTAGATCCTCTTTCCCCAGGTAGATCCAAGCACTAAGCCTTTTCACACTCTGTGAACTCAACACTTACTACAGGATGCACAAAACTCTTACAGTCACACAGACTTTTGATCACATAGATCCAACTTATGCACTAAGCCATTGACTAGAGAGGGCCTCCTTTCTTACATGGCCTAGACCTATATTTATACATATAAAAAGGCCTAAAAAGGGGATGACATCCCTTTCCCGTTACAATATTCCCAAAAAAACTCAAAAAGGTTCCACAAAAGGTGGCAAAATCTCGTGATCTCCGCTTTGCTATGAACTCTGTCTTCGACAGGTAGTCGAAGTACCAAATGGTCAAATATGACCAAGTATTCCTAAAAACTTGGTCAGGGGCCAACAATTCACATGCATTGTGCAGTTGCTTAAATGCACTATTTTTTGACTGGAGCACAACCATGATGACATGCATGAAGAGACAATTGACAGATTGTCAAGTGCGGGCACATAGGAACTTCAAGTTTGGGATTGTTGTGTGCTCTTTCTTCTTTGAGAGGTTACCCAGTCTCAGTCCTCGAGAGAGGGTATGAGGGCACATGTCCCCTCTCCCATCATTGTGCATATGGTCGGCATTTTGGTTGCGACAGGGGGGAGGGAGGACCATTGAGGCCTTCGATGACAAGTTTTTTAATTCGTGGTCTCAACAGATTCCGGTGATAGAGGACTACCCCTATGTTAGGTTCGAATTCTAGAGGGACCCTGACATGGTTGTACCTCTCGGAGTAGAGCGAGGAGAGTTAGGTATGCTTTTTTTTTCAAAATTATTTAATTTTTATTTCTTTTTTATATATATCATTTTTTTTTGTGTACCAGAGTATCTAATGAGTATGTATCCGTTAGGTGCATATGTGGGACCAGTGCGTCTAGTAGATTTCGTGAGGACTAGGCAATGTCCTTGACCATATGCAGGACTAGAAACAACAAAGGGGCCTCCAGCCGAAGAGGCTAATAGAGTTTTGAGATGGGTGGAGCGGAACCTTACCGTGCTCACTCGCACAGTCCCAATGGAAGAGATTGAGGACCTACCACAATTGATGCAACCTCATGTAGTTGGGGTGCCACGGACCTGGGTCCAACTCTTTAGGCATTTGGTAAATGTCATTGTTTACTAAGACAAGGCCAATAGCCCCCCCCCCCCCCCCCTTAGCTAGGCTAGACTACTTACGTCCCGAGGGTACCTTTTGTATATATTTTGAGGGCATAAGCCCCGTGACTCTGACTGGACATATTTTTTAGGCGCTTGCGCTCACCCATGTACTTTGATATTTTTTGATATATATATATGGATATTTTTCATATTTTTTATGTCTTATGGATTAAATCTATTTTACAAATGCATGTGTGTTCTTTTTCTTACATGTGTACAAAATTCCAATCTAGTATATAATTAGCTAGAGTAATTGTGATTTGATTCAATCTCCTAGGAACATGGATATACGTAATGTAATAAAAGCTTCGTTCTAAGAGATGTACCCTAAGGAATCACCAGTGTAGATTCAGATCATGAATGTGGTAAACCCTATTAAAATGGGACACAACCAGCTAAGCATCTAAGTAGACTCGGAGGTGAGAGATACCATGCGACAAAGTGTCATGAAGAAACTCTAGAACTGTGTTATATTCAACAACATTGTTTGTGGGGTCACCTAAACAAATACCTCCTGAAGATAGCAACTGGCCCTGAGGTGTGAAAATCACCTAGGCTACGGAAGAAATCCTCCAAGTGTGCCAGCTAGCGGCATCAACAAACCCAACGAACACCTCTATTTCACTTGACATCTGCCACAATGTAAAATATGACATCAAAAACAACATGTCCATAAAACCAAAAGAGAAAAACTAAAAGAACAATGTACAGGAACTATACATATGTTACAAGAAGTCACCTGAGGTAATCCACCTACGAGTAATACTTCTTGAGGTAAAGCCCATTTCTAGGCTCTACCAAAGCATTTCTCTCAAAGTCCACCAGATGATAAGCACCTTTCTTTAGAACCTCCTTCATGATGAAAGGTCTGAACCACATGGGTTTGAAATTTCCTTCCCCAAGGGGGTCCTTATCTTGGTCATAGACTAGGACAAGGTCACTTTCAGAGAAAATCTGAGGACGAATGGATTGATCATACTAACATTTGACTTTATGTTTGTGAGTCTCGTTAGCCAAGGCTACATCCCGACGCTACTCATCGAGCTACTCAAGATATAATAAACGCTCTTTAAGTGGTGAAGTGTGTGGCAATAACTATACTATTAACTTTAGAGAGGTGATTTGGAACTCTATAGGAAAGACTGCTTCCAACCCATAAATGAGCTGAAAAGGTGAGAAATCAGTTGTAGTCTTAACAGACATTTGGTAGGCCCATAATGTCAAGTACAACATAAAATGCCAATTTGACCTGGCCGAATTGATCGTTCGTTGTAAGATAGTTTTAAGGGATTTATTCACAGCTTCCACCTAACCATTCTCTTATTGGTAGCATGGTGATGAATGTTCTTGCCTCAACCCAAGATTTGATGTTAACTCAAACATCATTTTGTTCTGAAAGTGACTGCCATGGTCAGTGACAATCTCTCTCGGGATGCTAAACCTTGCTATTATTTGGTTAAACAAAAAGAGAGTTGTAGTCTCACCATCATATTTAAATGTTGGCATAGCTTCGACCCACTTCGTGAATTAGTCTACTGCTATGATGATATAATGGTTCCCCCTTGTGGAAGGAGGGTTGCATGTAGCATAATAAATTCCCCACTTGGTGAAGGGACCAACTATGATGACGGGAAACATGGGAGCGGGGTGTGCCCTCATATTTCGAGAGAAGATATGACATGGGTGGCACTTCTTGATTGATTCAACACAATATTTGATTAATGTCGGCCAAACATAACCGACTTGTAGAATCTTTTAGGATATTTCCAACCCAGACAAATGACTGCCACATGCTCTAGTGTGACAATCGTTAAGCATGATTTCCACTTCTTCATGGTTGAGACATCGACGAAGGATGCAATATACACCTCAACGATACAAAGTGTCCTCGAGTATGAGATAGTTTTTGGCCTGATGGCATATACAGAGATGCTCATCATGAGAAGCAGAGGTAGGGAACTTCAAAGTCTAGAGATATACTAGTATATCTCTGTACCAGGGGTCCAAATATGCGATGATAAACAATTCTCCTTTGATAGGCGACTCTTCGGGAATAACATCACTTGATTTGACGGGGAGTTCCGAAATGAGTTCCGCAAAGACCAACCACTTTTTGGATTTCGTCGAAAAAAATTCCAAGTTGAATTCCTGGAGGATAATTATCCATCTACTGATCTTTCTGTCGATCACACATCATGTCAACACGTATTGAAATTGTAGTGTCCCTAAGGCCGAGCCCCGTTGCAAATCATGATATATGAAATGAATTGTAAACATGTTCTATAGGCTGGTGAGCCAAGTTTTGTATAAGTTGGTAGGCTTATGTGTTTGTTAGGCCAGGGAGCCTAAGTGTTGAAGGCCAGGAGCCTACTGTTGTACTTGTATGTATGCAGAATGATTAATAAAATATAAACACCACCAGGTGCAGACGGACCATGATGAATGAGTGAAGGGGGACTGAGCATCCACAAAGTGGGCAAGGAATTAGGGGCTGGAAGGTGGAAAAAGGGGCTAAGTGTTGAGCCTAGGGGGCTTAAGCCTGGGAATAATATTTTAATATTATTTCCAAAAATCCATGTGTATTTTATTTTTATCCTAAGTTCATGTAAAGGAGAAAACGTGTAAAGGGGATGCACACTGTGGGAACGCATGCAGTTCCTAGGGTGACAAGTGTCAACCCTGGTGCATGCAAATATAATAGCCGAGATGAACCGTGTGAGGGGAATCTTCTCCATTCGGACCTGAACCTCTGAGCGTGGAACCAGTATGACATCTGCAAGAACACCCCTGTATAGAACCGTGGAGGCGGTCTCTGCAAGAATACCCTGGTTCATCTCTGAAAGCCGTAAAGCTTGTGTTTGTTCTGCAAAATCCATGTACGCCCTCTATTCTGAGAGCCGAGAAGATTGTGTCCGCCTGAATGGCCAGTTCACTCTTTACCTTTTGGGAACCAGGGAGTCTGTGTAATTCCCTACGTGGATTGTTGTCACGCGTTCCCAGAATCAACACTATGAGACCTTGCCGCCATTGTTGAGCTTGTGTGAGAAGCCCGAGTCTGTATTCCCGGTTGACTGTGGTGGTCACGTAGTGTTGGTCTGCACATGGCATAGTGGCCAGAGTAAGCCATTGCTGAGCTTGTGTATGACCCCTCTCCAGGTGAGGGAGGTGGTTGATGTTGGAAGAGGCAGGTTATCAGGCCTGCGAGCAACTCCTTCTAGGTGAAAGAGTTTGTTGGGAAGTGGTTTCTTCTAGAGAGTGTCCAGCACCAGCTATGGGCTCTGAGACTTCCTGATCCGGCCTGTTGCCGAGACCCAGAGAGGGAGGTTAGCACCGATGGACTGTGCGTGTGAAGGTGTATACTCCCGGGCGGAACAAGCATGTGGGCAATGAGAGTCTGGTAGTAGTGGGCATAATATGGCATCTTTGGGAAGAATCCTTCCAGATATTTATGTGTTGTTTTCCCTGTAACCTCAGCCTAGCCTAGGATTCCTTGCCTTGGGGTGGAGCTCAGTCCCAGCTCGGGGGTGACCCACTATTGAGATGATGAGCAGTGTGATCTAAGGTTGGGAGGTTCGTGGAAGGCCTTCACTTGGTTGGTGGATTTCACCACTGTTACAAGATAAGTATCTAACTATGTTCTTATCACATTTTGGCATGACTGTGTTGTATATATATTATCATGTTTTCCGCTGTGTATATGAATTAGTATGAAGTGCTATTGATTGTTAATTATGGCAATAATTCATATGAATACTCTGTGTAGAATGTGTTTACTTGTTTAAATGCATGTGGAGTATATACTGGACTGTATGTGTTATGTGAAAAGTGTGTACAGATTGTTACATAGTGCGTAAAAGCCTTGGTAAGCGAAAAGTGACTAAAATTTGGTATCAGAGCACGAGTAAGCTCTGGGCTGCGAAAAGTGACACTACAATTTGGTATCAGAGCCAACGTTTTGACACTGAGCCTAGATGGGCTAGTGGAGTGGTCTTTGGACCTAGAATGCGAGGGGAAATTGAGTCGGGAGGACTAATTTTGGACCTTGGTTTGTTCCGAAGTGCCAAGGGGACACTTGACGAATTTTTATTAAGATCAGGAGGTATAGCGGTGTTGTGAAACCGCAGCTGGTGTGGTCTATGGACACGGGGAGACAGGTCTCTACACCAATGGTGTTAGAACCGTAGGATCTGTTCGGGAGGGAAGGTGAACCCTTGTAACCGTCAGATCTGGAGAATGTGCACAAGGTTTAAAGCCTTTGGATATTTCACAGGGGATTGGAAAATCGCGATACGCGAAATCCCAGTTTGGTTAGGAATGGTCTGAGCCATCAGATCTCAGTCGGAAAACCCGACAGCCATTGGATCTATCGGGAGATGTCCGAAGGTTAAACCTTAGTATTTAGGGGTGAAATCTCCGAAATAGCGAGAGAGAATCTGAGTCGTCCGTCTAAGGAAGGACGCGTTTCGCGTGATCGTCCAATTCAGAGATCCGGACACCCGGACTCACGTAGGTGAGCGTTTTTTACCTTGCACCGGGTGAAGTCTTGAGATTTGATCCAAGCCGTCCAACAGTTGAGACACGTGGCAGAGATAGAGCAACCCGTCGATATACAGGCTACCGGGCTTTTGAGTTGACAAAGGATTTTTTCATCGGGGAATCAAAAGTCCCAAAGTCCCGAGATTGAATCGGGACCCTCCATTTATTGAGGACGTGTGGTAGCAATCCCGACAATCGGGGAAAGTCCCGATAGAAAATTCAAATCGAAAATTGGGGTTCAGGGAATCGCGAATCCTAAGGACATTGTGTTTAGGCTTTGGAAAGTCTGAAACCCCAATAGGAGATAAGACTATGGTCGTGTAAGAGGAGGTCGGGTGAGCCTCGAGTCTAGCCCGGAGGGCTAACGGGAGTTAGAGCGCATCAGCGTTTGGAAGCCCAAAACCCTGATAAGGGTATAAGGCTGCGGTCTTATAAGACTGCGGTCACATGGACCTTGGCTTAACCGCGAAGGGCTAAAGCAAAAGGTGCATCGGCAAATCGAAGATCGGGAGTTCGTGAGAATAGGAACTCATGTCGTTGGGGATCACGAAACCCTGACACCCGAAGCTACAGTCGGAGAGATGTACCCCGTAGACACCTGAAGAGCACCACGTGCTAGTGAGTGTGAAGACAAGCGAGAGAGGTGGGACCCGATGACGTCGTTAAAAGTGACGTGGACCCTCTTGAACATACCCCAGGCCACGGTGGTGAAGGGAGACAGTTGTACTGTGGGCCTGGAGAATAAAGTAATTCACGACTTCGTGGATTCGCGAGATAAGTGCATGGGAGCTTGGCATTGAAACTCACGAAGTCGTGAAGTAGCGAGAACGAGAGGAGAAAAGTCAACATCGCTTCTCGGGGTTTCGTGAAAGGGAGGTGCCAGGGTTGGACACCACAACTCACGAGGGTGTGAGTAGCGAAGAATGTTAACACTTAGACTTAGACCTAGACTATGGTCATGCGTAGCAGACCCTAGCGAGGAGAGAGCCATACCCTTGTCGCCTCTCGGGTATCGATGTTTTGAGGAATGAGTCGAAGTTTTTTGACTCACGAACTCACGAGATAGAGAGTTGCGAAAAGGGTGACTTGGGTTTCATATATTTAACTGTCGTATCTTCGTGAACTGAGATTCCGAAGTTCTGAAGTCCCAGAAATTGCAGAGCCACACAGAGCTCAGAAAACTTTGTGAAGTTGAAATGTCTTTCATTCTTGTTCGTATTAGTTATAAATGTTGTGGATTGTTCATGAAGTTTAATGGCCTGACAAATTTCGAATTCAATTTCATAGTGCGTGTGTAGAGTTCGACAAACGCCAAAACTCCAGTTAATCAATGTCAAGTATGGAGTGGGGAAGAGTGCAGATTACCCCTGGAATGGAAGACGAACGGGAAGGAAAGGATGTTAACCTAGGAGTCGAAGGATCGAACTCCAATGGGCATGAAAAAGAGAAGGATAAGGAAGAACACATAATGAAAATACTTGAAGGGTTGCAAAGAGAGGCCAAGGCTCGCCGAGATGATAGCCGAAAACTTATGAAAGTCAGGGATCAGTAGGGTGAGCTAAACTTAAAATTTTTAAAGAGCCTAGAAAGAATAGAGAAGAAAATTGAGAAGGGAAGAGACTCAGGTACGACATAGAGTCACATAAATCATGGGAGAAGAAGTAGATCGAGGAGTGGTAGCCGACATCACAGTCGCTCTCAAAAACATTCTGACAGGGAGACACACAGCAGTTCGAGCCCGTTCTCTACCAGAAAGCATCGAAAATCTGGAAAGAAGGAATTGAAAGGAGAGATGAACAAAATTAAACCTCCAACATTTGATGGAGAGCATAAGAAGGAGGAAGCTGCTGAGACATGGTTTCTTGGCATGAAGAAATACTTCCAACTACAGAATTATTCTGCCCATGCAGAAGGAAGAATTGCAATGTACCAGCTGAAAGGAAAAGCGTCCATGTGGTGGGATCAGTTTGTGCAGGTGTAGCACATCAGAGAGAAATAGGTCACGTGGAAGGAGTTTAAGAGGTATTTCGAGAAGAAATACCTGACTAAAAGATACTATGACAGAAATATGAAGGAGTTTTTCGAACTCAAGCTAGGCAGCATGACCATTGATGAGTATGAACGAAATTTTCTGGAACTACTGAAGTATGTTCCATTCATCAAAGACGAGGCTATTAAAATTCATAGGTATATGAGTGGACTTCCACCTTCCATTGGTGACAAGATTCAATACGATGATCCTAAGACCATGGAAGAAACCATAAGAAGCGAGAAATGCCTATATGAACAGCAAAGAGAAAAGCCTACCTTTCAGAAGGCTTGGAATGATCGGAGGAAGTTTAAGAAGGAACAAAAGCAAAAGGGAAGCAAGACTTCCTTTTTCAGAAATAGTCTTCAGGGACAACCATCATTTAGAGAGCTGAGAATGACTGAGGAGAGACCACAAAGATAGAGACAGGCGCCCATTCAGTGTTGGGGTTGTCAAGGAAACCGTAAGTACAAAGATTGTCCCCATAAAAATGGTAAGGCGAGAATTGTACATACTGTTCAGCAAGCTGAAATAGTGGAGGATATGGGCAGTAGAATGTCGAGGATCTACGCATCCCTGGACAATAAGAAAGTGGAATTTCAATTGCACATGATTGAAGTGGAAGGTATGATCAACAGTCGACCACTTGTTATTTTAATTGATTCAGGGGCTAGCCATAGTTATGTAGATCCTAGAGTGGTGGAAAGTTTGCATCTAGCGAGAAGAAAACATGAGAAGTCTTGGTTAGTGCATTTGGACACAGGGACCAAGAGGAAGGTCACTGAATTGGTTAAGTCCTGTTCAGTGGACATGAAAGGAATGAGCACTAAGGCTGAATTGAACATTCTTCCTTTAGGCTCATACGATTGCTTAATTGGGATGGACTGGTTGGACCAGCACCATGCCCTTATGGATTGCCGTAACAAGAGGTTCACATGTCTGAATGAAGAGGGAGATCAGATAACAGTCCAAGGAATTCCCAGAGCCGTGGCTATGAGGGAAATCTCAGCTATGCAGCTAAAGAAATGTTATCGGAAAGGTTGTCAATTAATTACAACTCGGGTGGAAGAAGTATTCCAAGATGTGGTCTCGAATTTGGAAGACCACCAAGTGCTTAAAGAATTTAAGTATGTATTTCAGGAGGTTCCTGGACTACCTCCGAAGAGGGACATCGATTTTTCTATAAATATGATGCCCAGAGAAGCTCCAGTTTCGAAGGCTCTTTATAGAATGAGTACACCAGAGCTGAAAGAGTTGCAATTGCAGCTCGAAGAGATACTAAAGAAAGGTTATATTCTCCCCAGCGTGTCACCATGGGGAGCCCCGGTCCTATTTGTGAAGAAGAAAGATGGGACGATGAGGTTGTGCATTGACTTTCGACTATTGAATAAAGTCACTGTCAAGAAAAAATATCCTCTGCCAAGGATTGATGATCCTTTCGATCAGTTGAAGGATGCAAAAATATTTTCGAAAATAGACCTCAAATCTAGATATCACCAAGTGAGGATAAAGGATGAGGACATCAGCAAGACCACCTTTAGAACAAGGTACGGTCATTATGAGTTTACAGTGGTGCCATTTGGATTTTCCAATGCGCCTGCTGTTTTCATGTGCTTAATGAATGGAGTGTTCAGAAATTATTTGGACAAGTTTGTTATAGTCTTCCTGGATGATATCCTGGTGTATTCCAAGATAGAGGAAGAGCATGAACAACACCCAAGAATGGTGTTGCAGGTGTTGAGAGAACACCAACTGTATGCAAAACTGAGGAAGTGCTCATTTTACCAAAGGCAGATCCATTACTTGGGAGAAATTATATCAGAGGAAGGGATCGCAGTGGACCCTGAGAAGGTACAGGCCATTCTAGAATGGCCAGTGCCAAGGAATGTGGCAGAAGTTAGATCCTTTATGGGTCTGGTAGGCTATTATAGGAGGTTCATAGCCGGATTTTCAAGGATAGCTCATGCTATCACTTCCTTGCAAAGGAAGGGGAAGAAGTTCCAGTGGACTGAAGAATGCGAGAGCAACTTCCAGTGATTGAAGCAGCTGCTCACTAGTGCTCCAATCCTAAAGATTGCAGATCCAAATAAGGATTACATAGTGTGCACAGATGCGTGTAAGGAGGGGCTGGGAGGAGTTCTCAG
>ML797679.1:105142-136427 GCA_009831015.1 Picea engelmannii
AGGGTTGTTGCAGCCTTTACCTATTCCTGAGTGGAAATGGGATGTGGTAACAATGGATTTTATCACAGGATTTCCCAGAACAAGCAAGCAACATGATTCAATCATGGTGGTGGTGGACAAGCTTACTAAAGCTGCCCATTTTACTCCATTGAAAACCACCCACAGAGCAATAGATGTTGCTGATATCTTCTTAAAAGAAGTTGCATGCTTGCATGGAATTCCTAAAACAATTGTGTCTGATAGGGACCCGAAATTCACTTCGAATTTCTGGAAAGGACTATTCAAGGGATTCAGAATGAATCTGAACTTTAGTACAGCGTATCATCTTAAGTATGATGGACAGACAGAAAAAGTAAATAGAGTAATCGAAGACATGCTGAGAATGTATTTGATGGATAAACCATCAAGGTGGGAAGACTACCTGCATTTGGTATAATTCGCCTACAATAATGGGTACCATGCATCATTGAAGGTGAGCCCATTCGAAGCACTTTATGGAAGAAATTGCAACACTCCAGTGAGCTGGGATAATCCAGCTGACAGAGTAGTAGTTGGACCTGAACTACTCAAAGAGATGGAAGATCAAATGATAAAAATCAAACAGAATCTGAAAGTTGCCCAGGACAGGCAAAAAAGTTACGCTGATAGTAACAAAACCCATAGAGAATTCAAAGTGGGTGACCATGTTTTCCTGAAAGTGAAAACTAACAGGAGTTCCCTGAAATTGGGAAGTTGCGCCAAGTTGGCAGCAAGATTTTGTGGGCCATTTGAGATCCTGGAAAGGATTGGGCCAGTTGCATACATGCTTGCATTACCTGCATCTATGAATGTACATAATGTATTTCATGTTTCACTACTTAAGAAATATTTACCTGATGCTAATCATGTTATCGATTGGACTGTGATTCAGGTGGAACCAAAAGGTGTCCTGCAAGTGCATCCTGTGCGCATATTGGACAAGAAAAGAAAACAACTCCGGAATCGAGCTATAGAGCTTGTAAAGGTCCAGTGGACCTGGTACGGTCCTGAGGATGTGACATGGGAGCATGAAGAAGTTATGCGGGCAGAGTACCCGCATCTTTTTGAAAATTTTGAAAGACTTGCAGAGACAGTGTAAGTTGCACTGAGGATAGTGCAAAAATAAGGGGAGGGGGATTGTAGTGTCCCCAAGGCCGAGCCCCGTTGAAAATCATGATATATGAAATGAATTGTAAACATGTTCTATAGGCTGGTGAACCAAGTTTTGTATAAGCTGGTAGGCTTATGTGTTTGTTAGGCCAGGGAGCCTAAGTGTTGAAGGCCAGGAGCCTAATGTTGTACTTGTATGTATGTAGAATGATTAATAAAATATAAACACCGCCAAGTGCAGACGGACCACGATGAATGAGTGAAGGGGGACTGAGCGTCCACAGAGTGGGAAATGGATTAGGGGCTGGAAGGTGGAAAAAGGGGCTAAGTGTTGAGCCTAGGGGGCTTAAGCCTAGGAATAATATTTTAATATTATTTCGAAAAATCCATGTGTATTTTATTTTTATCCTAAGTTCTTGGCAAGGAGAAAATGTGCAAAGGGGATGCACGTTGTGGGAATGCATGCAGTTCCTAGGGTGACAAGTGTCAACCCTGGTGCATGCAAATATAATAGCCGAGATGAACCGTGTGAGGGGAATCTTCTCCATTCGGACCCGAACCTCTGAGCGTGGAACTGGTACGACATCTGCAAGAACACCCCTGTACAAAACCGTGGGGGTGGTCTCTGCAAGAATACCCTGGTTCATCTCTGAAAGCCGTAAATCCTTTGTTTGTTCTGCAAAATCCGTGTACGCCCTCTGTTCTAAGAGCCGAGAAGATTGTGTCCATCTGAAAGGCCAATTCACTCTTTACCCATTGGGAACCAGGGAGTCTGTATAATTCCCTGCGTGGATTGTTGTCACGCGTTCCTAGAATCAACACCGTGATACCTTGTCGCCATTGCTGAGCTTGTGTGAGAAGCCCGAGTCTATATTCCCGGTTGACTGTGGTGGTCACGCAGTGCTGGTCTGTGCATGGCATACTGGCCAGAGTAAGCCATTGTTGAGCTTGTGTATGACCCCTCTCCAGGTGAGGGAGGTGGTTGATGTTGGAAGAGGCAGGTTGTCAGGCCTGCGAGCAACTCCTTCCAGGTGAAAGAGTTTGTTGGGAAGTGGTTTCTTCCAGAGAGTGTCCAGCACCAGCTATGGGCTCTGAGACTTCTTGATCCAGACTGTTGCCAAGACCTAGAGAGGGAGGTTAGCACCGATGGACTATGTGTGTGAAGGTGTATACTCCCGGGCGGAACAGGCATGTGGGGAATGACAGTCTGGTAGTAGTGGGCGTAAGATGGCATCTTTGGGAAGAATCCTTCTAGATATTTCTGTGTTGTTTTCCCTGTAACCTCAGCCTAGCCTAGGATTCCTTGCCTTGGGGTGGAGCTCAGTCCCAGCTCGGGGGTGACCCACTGTTGAGATGATGAGTAGTGTGGTCTAAGGCTAGGAGGTTCGTGGAAGGCCTACACTTGGTTGGTGGATTTCACCACTGTTACAAGATAAGTATCTAACTATGTTCTTGTCACATTTTGGCATGACTGTGTTGTATATATATTATCATGTTTTCCGCTGTGTATATGAATTAGTATGAAGTGCTATTGATTGTTAATTATGGCAATAATTCATATGAATACTCTGTGTAGAATGTGTTTACTTGTTTAAATGCATGTGGAGTATATACTGGACTGTATGTGTTATGTGAAAAGTGTGTACAGATTGTTTCATAGTGTGTAAAAGCCTTGGTAAGTGAAAAGTGACACTACAATTTGGTATCAGAGCGTGAGTAAGCTCTGGGCTGCGAAAAGTGAAACTACAGAAATAGATTCACAACTACAATGACAGTGGTCTTGCGAAACAAGTTGTAATGGTGAAACCATTGGACAACATGAACTGCTGCCAACGCAAGTTTTTCAATGTGGGAAGAATTGAGTTCTGGTCCAACCAAACCTTGACTCAGGTATTAAATCACATATTCCGAGAGAAAATCATCCTCCTAAACCAAGACCATACCGATGGTCGCCTGTGCAACGACCAAGTACAATACAAAATATTTATTATAATTGGGTGGTCGAAGCAGAGGGGTATACGTGAGGGCATGTTTCAATGCTTCAAAAGAGCGCTGAGTGGTTTCATCCCAATGGAAAGGAACATCCTTCTCCAATAAACGCATGAAATTGTTTGTGATCTCGTCATAGTTCGTGATGAAACACTGTAAAAAGTTCTCTTTTCCCTACAGACTCTGAAGCTGAGGGATTGTGCACGGGGGAGGAAACTGAACTATTTCCTCAACCTTTAGATGATCAACCATGATCCCTGTTGTCAAAACAATGAAACCAAGCAAATGAACCAATGTGACGCAAAAACTACATTTGTTTGGATTCAAGCAGATCCGGTAGTAGCGACATTGCTCAAAGATAAGTCGGAGGTGTGCAGGATGATCAACTATCTTGTGAGATCATGATGCTAAATCATCGAGATAAGCCTTGACTATGTGTTTGAGGTCGTGGAAATGAAAAAACATGGCCTGCTGAAATGTATCTCCAACATTTTTCAGACCAAAAGGCATCTTCCAATAAGAGAATGTACCCCACGAACATATGAAAGCAGTGTTGTGTTGGTCTCCAGGCTTGATCTGTATCTGATTGTATCCCGAAAAACCATCCATGAAAGAAAATGCTTTATAACCTATGCAATCATTGACTATCTGGTCAATAAATGGCGTGGGGAAATTGTCTTTTGGACAGGCCTTGTTCAAATCATGGAAGTCCATACATACGCGAATCATACCCTTTTTTTTGTTGACTGGAACGGGATTTGACACCCATTGAGTCCATTGGACGGGATAGATGAAACCATCTTGGATTAGTTTCTCTACTTCAACCTTAATAGCTACTGCTTTCCTAGGATTGACTGGACGAAGCTTCTGCTAGACTGGCTTAGCATCAAAATATGTCATGATTTCGTGTTCGATGATTCTTGGATCTATGCCTAGCATTTCCTCATAAGACCAAGAAAACACATCACAAAATTCCTTAAATAAACTTGTGTATATTTGAATCTCCTCGGGGGAGCAATCTTCTCTGACAACGATATTCTCCACGACGCTAAGGATTCTGGAGATATCGATAGGTATCGTTTGAGCAATGTTTTCCATATTTCCTTCAACATAAACAACGTGTGTAGCCAAAGGATTGATAGGACAAGCCTTACCTCTAGTCATAGTCAGAGTGAATTCACCTGCTTTAATTCTTCTTAGATTTGGGAGGATGTAAGATCGGTGATGAAGATCATCCCAGGGTCTGTCTAGACTAGTAATTTCCTCAATAATCACCTCGTCTGAGGGAAATACTAAGTCTAAAGAATCAATATTGGAGAGGGAACCTTGAGCCCATATAGGCTCAAGAACTGGATCTAACTCCTGTGTGGCAGTCGGATTTGAGTCGTCAGAAGCTTGTTGGACTGTAGAGTATGCAACTTCTATCGTGGACAAAGGCATGGCCATGCCATGGTTCACTGTCCCTTCCATCATGGCTAATGGGGAAGGAAGAGTCCATGGATCGTTAAAGTAAGTCATGCGAAATGACAAGATTTGAAATATTTTGGCCCTAGGCTGGTCAGGGACAAATGACATCTAGTGGAAATTAATGATCAGAGGTGGGTAATCGAAAGTACCCATCAAAGGTGGGCACAAAACAACCCCTACGTTGATGATGTCGGGCTGAGGGTTATCAATCATCGGGACCGTGGATACCCTCGATGAAGGGTCATGACGGGAGAAGGATAATTGATCAATGTTCACGATTTGACCCTCGTGTGGAAACAAAAAGACCTAGAAAAATGTCACGACCATTTCTTGCATAGCGTAGGTCCAACTCCTTCCTAACAAGATATTGTAGTTGAGAGATGCATCGACCACTTCAACTTCGACGCACACAGTCTTCGCTCCTAACTGCATGGGAAAAGAGGGGATGATTCCATGTGGTTGGAATGAACAACAATCGAATTAGGTAAGAAGGGTAGGTGACAGAGACAAAATAGGTTGGTCGATGTCCTTTCAACATGCCAAAGACATCACGCATGTCGAGGCACCCTCATCAACCATCGTGTGAAAAATGTTTCGAGTAAAAGTTTTCATGGTGTAAGCCACTACTATCTGAAACGTATGTGGTAAGGAAGATGAGGTTTTAAGTCGATCATATCAAGCATGATCGTTCCCAGATTACAAGTCTTAGCAGATCCTAAGGTAGCTAATAGAGCCTTTCCCTAGGAAGGGTAGCTCTGGAGGACTTCCAAAGATGACATCACACAAGGGGTTTATGACAAATCCTCCACCACAGAGTAGTTATGGGTGGCCCTTGCATTTGGGTTGCGAGAAGCTTTCTTGAACACACCTTTGGGGATGTGTGTCATTGTTTCGCCCAACGTCTTCTCAATGTGGAGAGGAAGAGATGGGTTTTCGGCTTCTTTACCCTTCTCAGGGGTGTTGGGCATTCTATAGTCATGTTTCCTAGTCATTATGTCAACGCTACCTTTAATCATGTACACATTTGTGGATGAAGGATTACTCGAAGACGGAGGGGGTCCCTGACCGGCCCCTTCCGTGCTTGAAGAGGATTGAGCTAAATTTTTCCCATGCGGAAATGGATTCATTAATATGACAGGCGGCTGTTGTGACAATAAATTATGAGCCTCCGCAAGCCGAGGGCACTGGTGAGTCAGATGGTCTTCCTTGCAAATATTACAAGGATACTTTGACTTTTTCTTTTCAGTGTTTCCCTCGCCAGCATTATTGGTAGGTTTCTTATCCCCCTTACCCTTCTTTTGTTGTTTCTTCTTTCCATCAAGCTGTTGGGTGACATTCGGGTTTGTCAATTGCACACTGTGTACATCCAACGTTTGAGTAGGGGGAGAAGTTGAACCAGTGGTCTGGCTGGACGTTGTCTTCTGTATTGCCAATTGTTGTAATTGATTTGATAGTTGATCGACGGTCTTTGTTTGTGTTGAACCTACAATACCATTGGAATGTGGTCCAAATATTTGTCTGGCCTTGTCAAGTATCAACTGTGGTGCATCTGGAAAAACTTCGTAAAGTAAACCAGAATGAGAGTAAATCAATTCTATATGTTGGGCTCTCATTATCTCTTCTTCCTCTGAAAACACCCTTGAGGTTGCGACATATTTATATAACTGAGGTACCAAAGACTTAAGGAAACACTCTAGTAGGAATGCTAGTTGGAATGACACTTTTATCAAACTCTTCCGGTATCTCCATTCTCAGATGTGATCTGAGATATGGTCTTCTTTTGTCTGCTCAAAGTTGGCCAACAATTCAGTGTCGACATCGTATCTCATAGGTAATTGGAAATGGTTTAAGAAATCCATTTCCAATTCGTCGAAGGAAGAGCATCTTGAGCAGTTGAGATCTATGTACCATTTTGACGCACTCCCGATGAGAGTGCGTTGAAACAAATGCAACTGGATGAAGTCATCTCTCAAAGAATTGGACGAGCACCATAAATGGAAGGTAGTCACGTGATTTCCTGGATATTCGTTAGGCTTGGCCTTGAATTTTGGGATGTCCAAAGGAAACTTGGTCGGCATAGGGGGCCAATGCGAATCATGACAGATGGGGTCATTTAATAAACTTTTCAAGTCTGGAAAGTGAAGTGTTTCCAAAAATGGTAATTTGGGTTGTTGATTGTAACCAGGGAAAAAGGAGCCTGGAGTTTGGCTGGCACCAGGTTTCAAGGAAAATTTAGGTTGCTGGCTAGGGTTCTGGTAATAACCATGGTCGTGACCAACGTACGGATTCTACGCTTGTTGAGACATCATCGGTTGACTCCTGTAATAAGACGTAAATGGATGGGCTTGCGTAACATTCCAAGGATTTTGGGAAGGGTTTCCCCCTTCTGATCCGATGGGCATAGGTGTTGAGCCTTGTCCAGGGTTCCATTGGCTATGGAAGAGGTTTCCCCCAGTCGACATCCCTGACAAGGGAAGTGATCCCTGCCATGGATTCCAAGGTCCTTGTGAGGAAGGAATTCCTAAGTTTTCCCCTTGTGCAGGAATAGTACCCTGTAGAAGATGTTGTTGTCCATAACCGGGGTTTCTCCTGGCCCAGATGACAGCTGACAATAAAGCGTTGTTACCAAACACACCGAACAAAGAGAAAGGTGTCGAACCTATCGGAATGCTATAAGTAGGAAGTCCTTGACTACCTGCTCCAAACGAACTATAGTTTACGTTCGGTCTGGTGGAGTACTGGGGGCACCGCCAAGCGAAGGGGATGAAGGAGGTATATGACCCCCTCTGTAAGGGAAAGTGTTATAGGGAGTTGAAGCGCCCCCCATGGATCCTTATAGAGGAGTGTTGGAGCTCCCTGCCCTGATACCTAACGTCTGTAGAGTGGAGTGGGAAAGGACAGTGCTCATACCGAAGCCAGGCATCATGTATGAGAATGGAGGGTCTGTCACACTCTGTGTGAATGGAGTAGTGATCGCCTCCATACACAGAATCATACCATTGCCCAAGCTAGAGGCAGTCGATATCATAATGGTCCAGACTTATGACGGTTGGTTAGGAGGCAGAACACCCCTTGTAGTGACATCCATAGAGGAAATATGAGTATTCCCTAAAGAAGTGGCAACATTTGTTTCCACTGTTTCTTATGACACTACCTGACACTCATAAGGTTGAACCTGTACAATGATGGGTGTCGATAGATCAATGATTGGAGGGTTATACGAAACAAGAGCTTGCACTCTGAGGTCAGAAATGATTGGTTCCTTCAGAATCGAATGTTATCCTCTCGGAGATGATTTGGGCATGGTTTCCTGTAACCCAGTCACCTCAAAAGGCCCTTGTTGGTCTAGTTTTCGCCTTAGTGTTGGAAAGGGTGGCTTGAGATCAACCGGCGGTAGGCCCAAAAGCCTTCACGACCAGCGGAGATCCTGATCCTCCACTGTGAGAGAAGATCGATGACACACTAGGGATTTCTATAATCATTTTTTAAAAACCAACACACACTAGAAAAATTTCCTATGAGGTAAGACAAGCAGATAATTATCTAGTTGGAAGAACAATTACAACAACCAACACTAGAGAAACTTACCGGTGCAAGTGCAACTTGAATACAGAAGCACCCTCTAGGTACTCTGCAAAGCGTGGCCCAATGTCTACCCTAGATACTATGGTATACCCCCACAGTCACCTATGTAACTCACTAAGATAAAAGTAACTAGGTTGTCATCATGCAAACAATCACCAGGCGGGTACAGTCGACAGTTGGGTGGACCGCAATGAGCAGGGTATCAAGCCTAAAACCTATCAAGGGCTTCGAAAGCAAGTTTTTTGGAAGACGACTGAGGACCTCGAACGGATTCTATACCCATGAAGCTCTGTATCAAATGTGATCAACAGAATCCCAAGATAAGCCCTCTATATGTGTTCCCCACTATGCTTGGTCCGGCTTTGGAGGGGTTATCTCCCATGTGTTAGAGGGGGGTCCCAGATAACTTTCACGGTTACTGGATTTTCAAGCACTCCCTAGCTCAGACTCTTATGTTTGTTTTTGTAGCCTTGAAGAGTTTCCTCTCCAATCCTAAATCAAGGCTCTATCTTAGACTAAATTGTTGAACCCTTCAAACACAAAGTCTAATAACTTTTAATTAGGAGTTAATTTTAGTGGTTGTCTTAAGTCAAAAGGAATGAAAGTGAAACTAGTGATGTTCTTTAAGAGATGAAAGAGAAGATCATAAGATGATACTGGAAACAAAAGTACTTCTTTCTTCACAAATAAATATTTTCCAATTGAAAGTATTTCACCAAAATTTTCGTAACTACTTTTCTCTGATATTTGAAAATAAAAACTCAAAACAATATTTCACTCAACTATGAGCTACTTAATGTCCTAAGCATTCAAGTAAAGAACTTAAGAAAACTTTCTTTTTCCTTGGTAAAGAAAGAAACTAACCTAAACTACTTTACCAAACAAAGTAATGAGAGATTTTTTTTTATTGTTTTATGCTTCAAAACAAGAAATTTGAAAATGAATTTATTTTCTTCTAAAGAAAAAAAGGGAAAAATATCGACAAGACAGGACCAAGAAATAACTTTTGGCCCAATCGCAGATTGCAGGGAGTCACTAAGAATACCAAATAGGAAGATCCAAGCATACTCACAAACTTGTCTAAAAACCCCATTAAAGAAAACACAAGAAATATTTTGATGAAAATAAAGCTATGCTAAGGTCAAACCTAGGCTACAGACTACTAAAATAGAGACCAGGGCTAGATCAAGAAGACCCCTGAGAAGTATGAATTCTGACAGGGAAGGGGATGACTGCCTCTCCTTTGCAAAATATATTCTCAACACATGCACGCTACTGTCACTTTAGCAGCTAGAGTATGTATGTAGGTTGTCCAAAGGCAGGACACATATGCACGCATTCAGTCCCACTATAGGCTATGTACACCACTGTAACTCCTCAAAAAAATGAAAAAACAACAGTCTAGCATAGGTAGGGAGTACTGGTATGGAAGGCCAACATCCCTTGATGACATAGAAGCTCACAGAAACTCAGAAAACAGTGAATTAACTGATTCAAAGCACCCAAAAAGAAATATCCCCCAAAACCCTAGAGGCATCCCCAATACACTCGCCAATTCTGTTATAGTGGTAAAACCCCTCTACGGACTACACAAAGAGCCTATAGTTTAGGTAGAGATAACCATCTAAAGTCTCCTACTTTTTATCACTATCCTAGCATTACCCCACAATTATACATAAAATATAAGAGAGAGGGATCTGGTAGGCCTACCTTAAACTCTGCGTCCGGTGTTGATCCATTTGTTCTTGGTTTTTTCCTGATTGCAAATATCTTCCCAAGGATGACCTGCATTCATCAAAAGACAAAAAAGAAACTACAATCATGCATTCTACATATGGATTAGTGGGTTAGACATCATAAACAAGAAATTTAAACAAATCATATAAGTTTAAGACGTCATTTGGCGGGACAGAAAAAGTACTTCTTTATATTAATCTCACTAAAGTAGCTTACAACATGAGACTGACACTGCTCCTCAAACTTGGTCCTGGGATCCTCTTCACCATGCACCAACAACTTCCATGTCTTCTTCTCCTATTCAGTTCTCCCTTAGGGAAATGGTAAGGGATTTACAATTGGGGCAAAGGGGGATTGATAAAATGGGAAGAATTTCTTTTCTCTCGTGCTTCCTCCTGTAATGGTACCCCAACCCCTTCTTTTATAGGACAAAAGAGATAGTAACGGTTGGGGTGAATGGATATGGGAAATCAAATGGTTAAGTAACAGCCTAGAAACCAATATCTTATGCAAATTTCCACATTTCACGATATTTTGTGAGTGTACGCGGGTTGTAGTGGGTCAACGAGCATGTGTGTGTGGGAAATAATGGTGCAAGGCGCATACACCTTCAAAATGATGGTTTTTAGAATATTTGTTCAATAATGGCTTGGTAAAGATAGCAAGTTAGATGGCTCGATTCCATATATGCATGTCAGGTGCAATTTAGGGTTATAACACTTTTATCCACATCTATGAATGGAAGAGGCGCTCTCCTTCTTCTGGCTCGTCTGGTTCACCAGGATGGAGCTTGGTGGTAGCAACGGTGGCACTGGGTTATGCGTAAATGATCTGTCTTCCCCTTTTTGGTTCCAACTCAGAGTCAGAACCCACATATGATTTAGAGGCTTTCACTTTGGCCACCAATGACTGCTTTGAGCGGCAGTCAGTGGTGTTATTCCAAGGGATCTTATGGAAGTCACACCACTTCTCAATATCTTTGTTTGTATTTTCGGTGTCCTTATTTTCTTGCATCTTGGACTAGTTGTCCTAATACTGTCCATATTTTCTCTATCCTTTGTTCTATGGGTTGGGGCCACCCTTTCCTGGCTTTTGCTATGAGGGGTTCCCAGGCCCAAATTTCCTTGTCTTTTGTTTGAGCTTTTGCTCAATTTTGACAACATATCAGTAGGACACGCCCAAGGACGAGATGTCCAAAAATTCCATTTATGTATGGATGTATCTATGAAGATCACCACGATACTTGAGTACTAGATGTCACTCTAAATCTTTGATACCCAACTTGGTGCGCAAGGTATGGAATATATTTGTGAACTTTGTCACTAGTTGGTCTCTTTCTTGGCATAGTGTGGTCCATTTGGTATACAAGTTGTCATAATTTTCGACAGGGTAGTATTGTTCCTTAATAACATCCCTAAAGGATTCACAGGTGGTCGTGACTATAAATAATGAGGGTTCTTCTGTTTTATTTTTCTCACAAAAAGTTTCCCACCAATCTTTGACATGGGGAACGGATTTAAGGAGTGCAAAAGTAATCTTTTCTCTATTTGAAAATTTATGGATAGAAAAATACCCTTCTAGTAGATTCAACCACTAGTCTACAACATATTTGTCTATTTGACCTTCAAATATAGGAATATCGAATTTTATTTGTACCTTGAAGGGGGTGACACCTCCGCTCAAGGAAGATGTGTTGCCTATTGGTAGCCACCGAAGGATTTGCGCAAAACTATTCATCATTGCGTTCCTCGGTTGCATGAGGGCTTCCTCAAGAAAAAATTTGAAAGGATCTCCTATCCTATCATCTTTCTTTTCTCCTACTATGAGAGGTCGCTTGGGCATGCGAGAGATTTTGTCCCCAAGAGAAACAAGATCGAGACCCAATTATTTGTACCCTGACCTCGTTGGGGACATGCATTAAGATGACAAGGAGAAGACCGCTCTGATACCACTGATCGAGATTTTATGAGAAGAATGAAATGAATAATTATTATTAAAATATTCTTAACAAAAAATAACAAATATACAGTAAAATTTGTTTTCTATTCAATAAGGAAATATGTTGAAACTGTAAAATGCAGCGGAAAACAAGTTTGCTGGAACGGTGGCAACTTATCTCTGAGAAGAAATGTGATGGTTTCTTTCACTTGTAAGAATCTGGTTACAATGAGGCTTTGAAGGCCTTTTAAAATAAACAGGATTGTCAAAAACCCTAGACATCCAAAAACCTAACCCTAGGAGATGAAGCGCCAAAAGTCATGTTGGCCCCATTTGGGTAAGTTAGTACATCAACTTCACAGGGTCGTAACATTTGCATATGATCTCCATTTTAGGCGCATAATATCCCGTTGGAAAGTTCTAACTGAGAAGAACAATTTTCGACTAGCCTAGGGTAGTCTCTATAGAAGTCCCTAGGCCCCAAATCCCAAAAAAACATCATTTAGGGCCTCAAAAAGCCCCTAGAAGTTTGGAACCCGAAAAACCGTTGAAAAACTTCCAAGGTGGAAAACTATTTTTTGAGCCAGTGGAATGGGTGGCCACCGATATCCGCTTGGATCATCACACACATGATGCCTTTCAAGTTCAGAAAGAGCAAAAAGGTGGTGACCGTGGAGGCACAGACAGAGGTGGATACCAAGGAGGTCCCAAAGGTGGATATGGATGCAACCAAGGATGAGGATATGGAGGAGGTGGAGGAAGACTACCACCTATTTTAATTGTGGAAATATAGGCCATGTGTAAATATTCTATTCCAAATTATGCACTCTCTATGGGTATTGCTATAGCACCAAGCACGTAATAGAGGATTATCCCGACTTGTTGAAAAAGTGGGAAGAGAATAAGGAAAACTTCAACATGGTCACTACATAACCACGTGACAACCAAAAAGAGGACAAGGAATTTGATTTCAGGGTGATAACCCAAGGTGGAGAAAATACGAGAATGGAATAAGAGAATAGAGAAATCTCAGGCCATAGAACGAAGGGAAATATTAAAAAGGAAACACCAACTCCTCCTAAGTTTAATTTTGAATAGTAGAAGCAGTTTTTGTGTGATGCGCAGAGGGATCTATAAGAAGAAATAACATATGAAAAGTTATATAATATGACACAAAGGTCTCTATAAGAATCTCAAGTACATCAGGAAGTATAGTGCGCCACATAGAAGTCTTTGGAGGAAGCTCATGTGCGTGAGGATATACAACACACGATGCACATGTCATTGAAAGAAGCCTGCAGGAAGAAATAATTATGATGGCCAAATAGAGAGAAATAGATGAGAACATGCATGAAGAGATGAAGTGCATAACACAAGAATAAGAATTGCATGACATGGTTCATGAAGAGAAAGACAATATCAAGTAAGTAAATTCTTGCATTGTTGTTTGAAGTGTTTAAGTGATCTTGATGCTACAAGAAAATTAAATCCCATGTTAACAAATTATCACCAAAATGTATGGGGAAAGAAGGGACGTCTATAGCTATATTATCCCTAATACCAAAAAGGGATGTGTGTTAGGTCAATAAGAAAAAGTGTATAGGAAGAGAGTTCAAGGTTACAACTGAACTCATAAGCTATGAGATGTATGGATTCATGTTGGATCTGGGATCCAATCTAAACATGTTACCAAATAAATCATGGGAGTTGATGGGTAGGCCAAACTTGGTATGGTTCCCCATTCATCTTAGGCTAGCTAACTAATATAGAATATATACTATAGGCTGGTTGGAACAGGTTGAAGTGAGCATTGAAGGGGTGAAGACTAAGGTATATTTTGAGGTAATTTAGATCATGGATGAATTATATCCCTACCTTGTGCTACTTGGAATTAATTGGGAATTTGACAATAATGTCATGTTGAATTTGAATAAGAGACATATGTCATTTGAGATGGGAACCTTGCATGTGATTGTACCTTTAGATCCAAATGAAGGAAATAGACACAATGAGCTCATGAACGAGAATGCATAAAGCTCTATTATTGAAAACATTTATCAAATAAAAAGGTGCACAAAAGATTATATCAATCCCATGGTGGATGGGGAACTAAGTGGGAGAATTTTTAAGTTCTATGACACTGATTCAGAGGATTCCCTAGAGAGGTGGAAGAATAAGTTGTATGGATTCTATACTAGGAGATTCATGTGAATCACCACCGTAGCATACACATAATAATTTAGAACCCATTAGTTTTATGGGATGGATCCGATGGACACTTTAATTTACCAAATGCAACACATTCCCTTACTCCACTTGGTGCACTCCCTCGATACAGTATTAGTATATATACCTATGCAGTGGTGGGAAGCACATTGAGAACATCTCTACGAATGGGAAGCTACAAAAAACTCTATACGAGAAAGGTTTAGGATAGGGGTAAATATCCATTGATACATGTGTTCCTGCAAGAAGCTTTGGGTAGCCAAGAAGAGGTAGGTTGCATGAAGAATCTATCTGAAAACCTAGTGCAATTTACCGGTAAGAAATTCAGTGCTTCCTATTCCTCTGGATACCATCAAACTAACAACCCAATAGTGAAGGATTGAGGTTGAACCCATTATGGAATTGGGTGGATAGAAGGTTCTCCTAGGCCTAGGAATGACTATGGAAGATCCTCCATGGGAAATACCAAGAAATTTAATACGAGTAAAGAATCATCAAGACCCACCAGGTGTCAATGCGAAAGATTAACATCTAGCGTGTCGATGCAAGGGTGTGTAGGAATCATGTGCAGTGCCCCTGAAAAATAATACTTCATGCATGTGTAGATAAGTCAACATCATATTCAATACTAGGCGGTGTAGAAACTTTCATGTAATAAATATCGACATAGTCTTCATACCCCCCAAAAAATTTAGCACATTTTGAAATAATGCAATGGTAAATACCAAAATCACGTCTAGAGATTTTTCATGTTTTATAATGGATTGTAGTTTAAATTCCATATGAAACTAAAAGGAATGAAACAGGGCTGATGTGTACTAGTGGCAAGGTGCAGTCCATGGTGGCCATGAGGAACACTGGTCCTTCCCTAAGTTGACGATGAGGGAGTGATGGGATGACATATGAAGTTATGTTTCAGTGGTCTCCAAGACATGTATCAATACTCTCACGATCATTAATGGCCTAGTGAATTTTTCATTATATAATTAGACCATACTAAGGAAAAAACCAAATCAAGCATGCATTATTATAGCCCCATTCAAATATGTGGATTACTATTTTAATTTTCATTATATTCATTATCAGTACATTGCAATAGAAAAATTTACTCGATGACAAGAGGGTGAAAATTAGACAGGTTCAATTAGGTAGAATAATATATTTTCCATGTAATAAAGACCGATATTAATAAATGAGGCCTAATAATAAGGAAGAATAAGTCAAATGTAAGAAGACCTAATAGAAGCTTCCCCTTCTAGAAAGATCTTCCTCTAGATTTTTCTTTTGGTAGATAGATTTAGTATAAATAGGTGTTGAGGGAATGAGATTTTTTTTTCTTGATAATTATTATAATAAAGCGTTTCTTTGCTAGAGGTTTCCCCCTTGAAGAGGAAAGTGAACATTGTTTCCTATTAATAAAAGTATTATTTTGGTTTTGTGGTTCCTTATATTTTTTTGTTTCACTGTTGTTCTCTGTAGTCTTTATGTTTTTTTCTATTATAATAGATATGGTACCTAACAAGTGGTATCAGATAACTTTCCTTGGCAAGAATTGTGGGTTATTATTTTCAGGGTAGAGATGTGTTCCGATGTCTTAAAAATACAATGATTTTTCATTTAACACACAAATTTGTGATCGAGGAATCATACACGTCGGAAATACAAGAGGTTTTTAAGCTCACATTATTGGAAACCATTGTAACCCATACTCGTACCCCTTAGAGTGGTATCACATTAGAAAACACCTATATATGGACTAACCTAGGTATCCCAAAACCTTTTATAGATCAATCGATCGACCACATGACTCCTATAGTGCCATTGAGAACAACACTCAGGAAGATACTCTCTAGTACTTGGGTAATTGGATAGTATAGATAAGGGTACAGTCTATCCTCCTTAGCTGGTTCCCTAAGATATTGGGTTGAGTACTACTTTTTTATCTCACATGTATATCAAAGAGCTATAGTATAGAGAAAATTCTTATTTTGTACCTATCCCATTGGATTCCCATTTGTTTCCTGATCATCGTGATACCCATCCCCCGTAACCCATTTTCTATGTGGACCCACCCGCCCACTTCTTGTTCCCCCCTTTCACCATGGCCCAGACCCATAGCCAATACCTTGAAGCACACTTCAATATCTTGTCATCTGATCTCTCCACATCCTAACATGAATTGCAAAAAATCAATATCAATATTTAGACCATCATTTCCTCCATGAATTCCGCCATATATGCCAAAATGGTAGCCTTGAAATAGGACATGACAAAGGAACTATATTCCCACATGGAAATCCATCTTTAATTCTTTGCGAGACAACTCTTTTCCAAACTAAATATTCCTAGAGGCTTTCCCTCATCTGACATACCTTTGCACCCCAAAGGTGATACTTCCTCCACTTCTCAGAATTTTCAGTCCAATCACTTTCAACATGACCTATGCCTTCCTAGAGTGGATGTAAAAAACAATTATGGCTCAGACCCCACAAGATGGGTCACCCAAACAGAACACTACTTATCTTCGCACGACATTACCAATGAGTTGGCCAAACTCCATTATGGTGTTCTTCATTTGGATCCTAAACAATGGAAATGGTGTAAAAAGGCATGCCAAGGGTATAATGTGGCTTGGACATAGTTAGTGGTAGATCTATATGACCACTTTGACATTGACACCCATCATTTAGGTAGTTTTAATAATTTGAAACAAATGGTTCTAGTGGAAGATTTTATAGTTGCTTTTAAGAAATTCGATTTCAGAATGGAGGGCATGACAGATGCTTTTTATTGAAATATTGTAACTGCAAAGAGTATTATTATTATTATTGATATATTATTCATAGGATCAATCCCCATTGTGGATTGATCATGTCGGTTATTGTAATAGGACTAAATCCCCTTTTGCGGATTGGTCAAAAGGCAATTGTAATAGGCATAATAAGAAGTCGTCCCCAACAGTTATTAAAGAGACCCCAAAATTGAGAAAACTACCAATAGTCACCATGGCACATACTAGGCACATACTACCAATAGTCACCATTGGCACATACTAGGCACATACATAGATGGAAACCCAATTGAGAAAACTACCAATAGTCACCATGGCACATACTAGGCACATACTAATAGGCACATACTAATGACACCCAAGCATCCTTTAAATGTAAAAAATCAACTTCTCCACATAGCCTCGCTATCATAGATATTTCATACACATACGGTTCACATAGATTGGTAATGGAGTAGATACCATCACCTTTTTGAAAAAACCTTTTATCTTCTATACACTAGCTATATAAAATATTTTTGATGTCATGCTTCTCATGGAATTGTTCTACAAATATTTTAGCCATGTATACATCAAGTTGCGGTATATTATAGCATTTTTCTAGTTTAGATACCAGAAAACAACCCACGCGCCTACCTTCATCATTGATAATTTAGTGATGTAACAAACTAAGTTGGTATGAGAATAATCCAATCAATAGTTTCAAAATATGGCATGACTAATGTCCTCACTACAATAGAATGAAAATGAGACCTCCTGATGTTAATGAATACATTGTGATGAAATTTCCTTATTACAATATCTCGATGAGGAGTTACTTTCGGGTATTCTTTTGTATTAAATTTTTTATACACCTCACCCGTATTAAATTTTCGATACACCTCACCCCATCCAGAAAAACGAATTTAAGAATCCATGATAGCCTCTATATCCTTTAAACATTCTTTTGTTGATGTTCTTTCCGTGTGGGTATTTGAATTACAAGGATATATTCCTCAGACAAATTCTCAATTTCCATTGGTTTTTGTTGGAAGATTGTCTTTGATTTTTTGGGTTGATTCACCTTAGGATATTTTCTAGGAGTTCTATGTTGGGGTTAGCATGGTCATGCATAGACAAAACTTACACAATTTAATAGGATCTGAGAAAGGATGAATTATATCAAAAAATGGGTCTTAGAGAATCCCGATACACCAGCTGAGCTTTATTACCCCTCTAGAATGGAGAGGAAAATGTATCTCCATTCATTAGAGCGATGTCAATAGGTTGGACAAATTGTTGATAAAGAAACTACCAATTCAATGGCAATATGCTCGAAACTACACAGGGTTGCTCAGGAATTAATTAAAGGATGTTGACTTCCTCAATTAGAATAACTTGGATAGAACCTGTTCATGGAGGATTTAGTGGAAAAAGTTCAATATGACACAAACCATCAATGAAAGGTCACCAAATCAACTATCAATGGGACCATGGACATGATAGAGCAACATATTATACATCCAGCCAAATTCAACACCATGATCCAAGCATTCATAGCTACTCTATCCAGGGATATATAGGTCCTCAAAGAAAACATAGCTATGCATGTTGCAACACTAGAGGAATTAATCTACTAGAGGATCATTTCCTTGTATGACAAACTAGAGGTGTGGACAGTTGACCTCGTGGAAAATAATCCTTGAATAAAACAAAATAGAGATCATAAATTGCTATTACCTATCTTCTATTTTTTCGTTTCTCAACCAACCCCAATTTTGTCCTTATTATGTACACCCGTCACCGAGCAAAATGAAACCGATTAGTTTTGTAACAACTTCTTCAAGGGGAATACAAAGAGTCACTTAGTAGTTACAAATGATTGTATAAAATAAAGAAGATTCCCATTTTGTTGGTGGATCTTCAAGCATTGTATAGAATGAAGAACTAATTGAAGAACATATACTATTTTAATGAATATTGAGAAGCCCTTGGGGCCATATTTTTACAAGAAAGAAGAATTTATGTGTGAATTTGTCTTTGCTTTGAACTATTTCAAGTGGGATTTATGTTGTTCAGATGGACTGTAACAATGTTTGTTTTCTTATAGACTAATCTTATGCACTCGATGCTATTCTACAATTTCAATTATTCTTTCGTATATCTTCAAGTCCTGAGCTCATTGAGTTGTTAATGGATGTAGAAATATAATTTAAACTTTTCTGGTTATATGTATGTATGTACATGTTTCTAACTTTGCACCTTCATTTCAGTTACCCGTGTGGAGGTTTCATGTAGATTTTGGTTTCATTTACAATTCACTTGGTTACTTTAGCATGATCCTAGCTAGGATAGGATAGGATAGATTAGAAGTAGATTAAGTTTCTTTTCATACATAGTCTTCATATACATCTTTGTATTGCATAACCATTCATCATCCACCTTCATCAATAGATCATACCACAATAGGTAAAACCAAAACTAGCAATGGCAGTCGGGCCTAATTTTGGATGTGTCTCCTAAACCAAATGGTGCATAGTATGGTTGGGATGGTGTACCAGGGAGCACCCCTTACTGTTGCAGGGTTAATTCTACCTCATTAACAAAACTCCAAACTATTTTCTCCCTAACACTGCCACTTATAGTGAATTCACCAAAAATACTTTAATTCAATGCCAATTCCCTCAGATAATTTGAAATCCATAGGGCTCAGGGAATTTTTCTCTCCAAAGTGTAGTTGTTATTTTGCCTAATAGTGAGGACTAAGGCATTGCTATGAAGAATGAGACATGTTAGTGAGAAAAAACCCTTAGGATAGAAAGAATTTATTCATTTTAGTGAAGCAAAACGTTCACACATTTTAGTGTTCAAAAAAATGAGTGCACTTTCCTTTAACTTGGTGTATGTGTTAAATGAGTTATCAATAGTGAGCTTCCTTGAACCTATATTTTGCAAATACAATCACGTTCTAGATTTTTGCAATACATGTATGTTTTTTAGATCATGTATTACATCTAAAAGGTCCACCAATTTCAAGCCCTAGCCCTAGTATTGAAAGATATGAAAACCATGTAGGTGCACTATCCACACACTCTACAACCAAATGATGTAAACTGATGCACCTAAGGTGTCTTCATCCCTATGAGTGTTATTTGTATTTATCAATGAGTTGAATTATTTAATCTATTATTAATTATATAACAATCAATAAAAATTTAAACATTTAATGGAGATAGGACAATTTAATGAAGATAGAACAATGAGTTAGTTTAATAATACAACATCATATCATAAATCATCAACAACAAGAGCACCAAGAGATAGGACAATGAGTTAGTCTAATAATAACAAGAGATGTATGCATAACAAAAGCAACAAGAGATAGGACAATGAGTTAATAAGTTAGTCTAATAATAACAAGAGATGTATGCATAACAAGAGCAACAAGAGATAGGACAATGAGTTATTCTAATAATAACAAGAGATAAATGCATATCTTGAAAGAAAGATAGGACAATGAGTTAATGAGTTAGTCTAATAATAACAAGAGATGTATGCATAACAAGAGCAACAAGAGATAGGACAATGAGTTATTCTAATAATAACAAGAGATAAATGCATATCTTGAAAGAAAGTAAATAAATGCGTTAATCTAGTGACAATGAGAAATAGATGAGATTAAATTATTTAATGTATTATTAATCATTTAACAACCCATGCAAATTTAAACTCTTAAAAGGAGATAGGACAATGAGTTAATCTAACCATCTAAATTATTATTATATTGAATATTTTCTGATTGATTTTTCTTAGCCTATCTAAAAATAAATGCACGACTCGTTGTTTCAATTTTTTCTTAACTAAGAAAAGAAAAGCAGCACTCTCTGTTCCTCGAATTTTAAGTGGCCTATTTTCGTGGCATGTCAAACCAGCTAAAAGAAGACATCTCTGTTTATAATTTTTTCTTTAACTAAAAATAGAAAAGCTAAGCTGGACTCTGTCAGTTGTCAACATGTTGTTTAAGAGTTCACTCTGTATAAAATTTGGTTGGCCGGGACAAAGGACTCACTCAGCCGATTCAGTCCTGCAACTTCTGTTTCAGGGGATATCAAACTCACTTACCGGTTGCATTGCTTCCTGGATAAAAAACAAACAGTAGTAGAAGAAAATGGTTTTAGATGATAATATTCCGGAGGAGTTTATTGATATTTTGGTCCAAGAATTCGCTTATGATCCAATCCGACTTGGGATTTCGGATGACCCTTCTCAGATTCTTTACAACCGSAGAACACTGGAGACGATCTGGGACASCAAACAGGATGCCATCAACCCATACACTCGCCAGCCCTTCCACATTCGCAATGCCATCCCGCAGACCGAGCTGAGACAACGGATGGGCGAATACATTCGCAACAACAGGAGCGTAACCCTAAGTCTAGGGCTTCAGGTCATTCCAGACTACACTCAAATCTTGAATGAGAGAGATATGGAAGATCTCTTGAAGGAATTGGTTGTAGCTGCTAATCGATGTGTTCAGAAGAAGACGAAGAGACGAGGTCGTAGAAATAGAAATACAAAACCCGACGACGAGGAATTAGAGCATTGGAAAGCACTGTGGAAGAAATTGAATCTCGTCCGTCTCTATTGCCAATACAGGGTAGAAAACAGACAGGTTTTTTCTTCAATCAAAGGATATGGATACTTGTTCCAAGTAACCAGTAGGCAGCTACTAAATTCATGCCTACTTAATGGTTCGCAAAGAAGTGGCAAGTACTCATGTGATGATGCCAAGGAGGTTTGCAAAGAACTGGCCCGGATCGTTGATGTCGTGGGCGGTCCGGAAGAGATTGATTTGCAGATGTCAGGTGAAAACTCTGTATTAGCGTTTGTACGAATTCTCTTTGACCTTGCACACAACCAGAGCCAATATTTGAAAATTCAGAGTATGGTTTTAAGAATTTTCCGTCGAATGATTTACCACTGCACTGGTTATCTTCTTACAACCAAGAAGAAATCCTTGTTTTATATGGTTGACCTCGCTGCCCATGTGTTAACTGACGGGGAGAGTACCAGAGATATGGTTGAAAATGCAGCCGATATCTTCAATTTATTGTTATAATAATTTATTTTGAAGGTTACAGTTAAGTTAGACATTAAATTGGTGTATGAGACTCTATTTGATCAGCAATTTGGTGATTTGATTGGTAAAGTCTATGGAGATATACATACTCTACTCTACCTTACTCTACCTTCTGTGGATTTGAACTTGTAACCTCCAATCTCTTAAGAGGAAACACATATTCTAACCATTAGACTTACTCAAACTGTATTAAGAACATAATATTTCTTCTTTTATTTTGTTATTCAATTCTCTCTTTAATCATTATCTTTTTTATATCGATATACTTATTTATTTTAATAATATGTATGATAAATTAGATTTGAACTTGTAACCTCCAATCTCTTAAGAGAAAACACATATTCTAACCATTAGACTTATTCAAACTGTATTAAAAACATAGTATTTCTTCTTTTATTTTGTTATTCAATTCTCTCTTTAATCATTATCTTTTTTATATCCATATGCTTATTTATTTTAATAATATGTATGATAAATTAGCATAATGTTTTTTTTTTTAAAGATAATTCATATTTTTATATTTATATAATATATAATAAATTAGGATCATGTTTGTGTCTTAAAAAAGTAAGATACATATTTATAGAAATATCTTATGAGGAGTTTTATATTTGAATTCTTAAATCTTATAATAAGAATTTTTTTAAACTTTTAACATATTTCCAAAGTTTTTTTCGAAGAGGCTAGAAACCAATAAGACAACCACACAAAATTGTTGTTGGTATAAATTTATGAAGAGCACCTTTTGCACTTTCCAATTTCACTGTTGATTTTTTAAGCATGTGTTTATCAACATTGAACATGATGATTATATCTTTATGGAAGTGCATATTACCATTACATTTATCCTTTTAATATTAAATTTTAAAATTTCATTTTAGAGTATCAACAAATTTTGTTTAAAGAGTCAATATGTTTTTGGAGATTATATTTGTTCTTTGCTAAGAATACAACATCATATGCATAAATGAACAATAATAAAGTATAAACTGCTATGCATATTTCTTTTCCCCGAATCTTTTGATCCAATCTTATAACTAGTTTATGACTATGTTTAATAATGTTAGATAGATGAGACATCCTTACTTCACCTTGATATTACCATTGATTTTGACTTTTTTTCTTCTAGCTTTATCATTTATCGATACCTCTTTTTCTTTCCGATAAGCATTTTATATACAAGGAAATTAGCCTGAGTCCATTCAGCTATAATTCCTACTTGTTCCATTCTTTCCCAAAGTTTCATTCAAGTATTTATATTGAAGGCTTTAGCCAAATCGAAAAAGAAAAGATGAATACTACCTTTCCTTCTCAATTTCTCAGCAACAACTCTAAGAGATGCCAAATGGTCAATGCTTGAATACTTAGCGAAAACCTAAGCTGATAAGAAGAACTGACATTCTTTTCTTCTAGCCTCTTGTTGCAACCACTCCTCCTCTTTCTTTATTTTTTCCTCTTCTTCTATGTGTCTCTTCTTTCCTTATTCTTCCTTCTTCTTTTTTTCAGATGTTATTTCTCCTCTTATTTTTTCTTGTGTTCCTAATCTTTCTTTCTAAATTATTCATCCAAGAGTCTTTTTCTCTTCCACCTTTTTAAATTATTCTTCTCTCTTTAAACTTTCCTCATCCTCTAGTCTCTCTTTCTCTCAACCATTCTTGAGTTCTTTCTTTCTTTGTTTTGCTTCATATGATTTTCTTGTATCTTCTACCTCCAACTATGCACTTTCTTCTCCTTTTATTTTTCTTATCTCTTCCTCGATTATTATTTTCAATTCCTCATCTTCCTACTGCTTTATTTGATCATATGAAACTTCTTTTCTTTCATCTTCCTCCTTCAGTCTTATTTATTCAGTCCTTCTTGCTTCTTCTCCTTCATTTTTAGTTCTTTCCATTTAAGCTACCCTCCTATTTAACCCATCTAATTGTTCATCTAGGGACATGGTAGTAAAATTTAATAAACCTACTTTTTTCAGCTTATCCTGAACCTCATCCCAATGCTTATCATTTTCATAAGGAATTTCATTTTTCCACTGCTCTTGTGTATATGACCAAGATAGGGATATTAAGCCATAGTGCCTCGATACAATCCCTTTGGGGTCATGTCTTTCAAACTAGCCATGAGGGAATTTACACTCAAGAATAGAATTGGCCTCTTGTCTAGTGTGTTTTAGATCTTTCAAGTAGTAGTGAGCGAGGATAAAGTTGTATGGAATAAATATTTTTTTGTTGGCTTCTTTTAGGAATGAATCATTGAAAAATTGCAACACCATTTGATAGGAAACCTCTCACTAAACCAATCCATTTTCTACACATTTGGGTAATAGTTGCGGCGATAGAGTTGCACCATAGATTCTCAAGTAGGTGCAATACTTATAGAGGTATCAGATTCCAATATACCGAATTAGTCTCATAGCCTCTTTGGTTAGCCTTCAACACTCCTTTCAAAATACAAGCCTATAAAAAGGGTCTAAGAAATGATCACATATTGCATAATAGTGTTTCTTATATTTATTTTCCCATAAAATTTGACAATAAAAATGAACTGTAGATTATGAAATGTGCCAACCAATATTGACACCTCCAAATACATTAGTAGCATATACAACATTCAAAATAGAGGATGACATATCAAATGTTGGGACTACTCCTAGTATTTTTCGTTGCTTTCTATACTCTTTCAATCATCCTATTTAATTGATAAGGAAAGATGAAAACCCAATTGAGAAAACTACCAATAGTCACTACTATGTATACTAATGACACCCAAGAATCCTTTAAATGTAAACAATCATTTTCTCCACATAACCTCGCTATCATAGATATTTGATACACATATAGTTCTCATAGATTGGTAATGGAGTAGATACCATCACCTTTATGGAAAAACCTTTTATCGTCCATCCACCAACTAGATAAAATATGATAAAATATTTTTGATTTCATGCTTCTCATGGAATTATTCTAAAAATATTTTAGCCATGTATACATCAAGTTGCGATACCTTATAGTATTTTTCTAGTTTAGATACCAAAATACAACCCACACACCTACCTTGATAATTGATAATAGTGATGTAAAAACCTAAGTTGGTATGAGAATAGTCCAATCAATAGTTTTAAAATATGGCATGACCAATGTCCTCACTATAATATAATGAAAACGAGAACTCCTGATGTTAATGAATACATTACGATCAACTTCCTTTATTACAATGTCTCTATGAGGAGTTACTTTCGGGTATTCTTTTGTATTAAATTTACGATACACCTCACTCCGTCCAAGAAAAGGAATTTAAGCACCCACGACAACATCTATATCCTTAAAACATGCTTTTGTTGATGTTCTTACAGTGTGGGTATTTGAATTACAAGGATATATTCCTTAGACAAAGTCTCAATTTCCATTGGTTTTTGTAGGGAGGTTTTCTATGATTTCTTCGGTTGCTTTCCCTTAGGGGATTTCCTAGGATTTTTTTTTAGGGGTCCTCCTTGGAGGTATTCTAGTTCAAGTTAAATGAAATATATGAACAAAGTAAAAAATAAATCATTATTTATTTATAATAACTCTAACCATTAGAATAAGTAAACCAAAACCTTAAATAAAATATCTATTTGAAATAAATTGGCATACAAAATTATTTATGGTTTTTGAGGAGAAGTCAGACCTAAACATTCATTTTACAACAAAATTGACCATCTTCATATGTCTCACTTCATATTTGTATGGAACTTTCAGTTTAAATTTAAAATTCTAAATTTTATTAACATACCTAAAATGATGTACAATACATTATATTTAAGGAAACAATCAAGAGAAATGGATAGTAAACTTGGCCAATGGAATTCAATCTCATTGCACATAGGGTGTGAATCAAACCCAAAATTAAGCATACAATTTATCAGAGAAATAAATCACTAGACTATTGACCTATCCCAACTTTCAACTATCACCTTCCACTTACAATTTAGGCTTACAATGTTGCAATCCTCACTCATAGAGATCAATTTTCATACAAAACATTCAAATTCTAAATTTAGTGAGCCACAATGGAAAATTGATCTGGATTTATGAGTGGAACGAAAGGAATAACAGACTGAATAGAATAAAACAGAGATATGAAGAACAAAAAATGATATCCAGTGAAAAATAACTTTTATTGAATAAATAAAATAGGTTGAAACTGTAAAACTGTAGAATTGAAAACAACTTGCTCGAATGGTGGTAGCTATCTCTGAGAAGAGATGTGGCTACTATGTGCATCCATCTAAGCAGACTGATTACAATGAGGCTCCAAAGGCCTTTTTGAATTGGCAGTGCATCGATACCCTGGTGGGTGAGGAGAGGATGTCTCTGTACTCTTCCACGATCTCGCCCACTTTCTTCTACTACAAAGAGAGGTTCTATGTAGAGCTCACAGATGTGGCGAATACCTTCTTCTTACTGCAAGCATGGATCACAAACAATACGAACTTCTTAGTCCGTGAAATGATCTTACTGCATTTCTTAGAAGAGATTAACGAAATAATGGTAGGTGGCACTGTTAGCACAAGGAGTTTTGTTGAATTGATGTTGTTTCCTTAGGAAATGACCCCTTGGTGAAAAAAATTAAGAAAAGGGGGTCCTAGCGTGACCCACTTTATGTTTTTATCCTAAGTCTCTGGTGACTTGATAGTTCTTGGTGCGTTGTGCTAAGGAGCACACAGATCTAAATGACTGAGCATGGAGGGCTCAGATATATGGTTCGCATCCAATATCGGACCCCCCCCCGACCTTTCTGCCTTTAATAGGGGGGGAGGAGGTTCGAGTTGGTGGTTTTCTGGTGTGGGCTCCCCACTATCGTGTCGCCTCCACAGCAACTCAGAGCCCCCTCTGCCCCTCGCACTTTACCTCTTACCGCCTACCCCCCCTACGAGTAAACCACCATACCACTTCCCATACCGTCCATGCTCCCACTAACACCTGTCCTCCACTCACACTTTCACACACCTGTCCCTTCTCCGCTGTCATTTCTCCCCCTCTCACCTCTCGGCATATGTCCTCCACTCACACTCCATGTCACCTCTGTTATTTTTGTGTGCCCCCTGACCTACCACTCAACTCTACCACCACATCCTCTCCCCTTGCCACATTGCCCTTGTGCCTTTACACCTCATCTACCAAGTACTTGCGCTCACACAATCCCAGTCACCGCTCTCTAGCCGCCTCCTTCCATATGGTTGTTTCTCACTCATTGCAACCTGGGATTTTATGCCAAGCACCTCGACCACTTACCATCATCCTCCTCCACGTCCTCCTACGAGTTCACTATGCAAAGGTCCAATAATACGCAGGTGGCAAAGATCAGAGTGAGGCTAACACATTTTCAAGGTGCCTAGTTGACTCTCCCCGTCCTTATCCCGATGAAGGTAGTCAATGAAAGAGAGGGAGGTGGTTGAAGCCTCATCTCACCACATAAATGGAAATCCAGAAAGGACTGGAAGATCTGAGCTTGTGTCTAAAAGAGAACTGTGTGCGCAATCTTACAGAGAAGGTTCAGACGAAAGAGCTCGTGTCTGACAAGAGACTGCATGCATAGTCTGTAGAGAAGATGCAAAATTCAATCCTTGAATGCATGATTCGATTGCTCCTCTGGTGGTTGTAGTTAGTCTAAGTATAAGTATGTATTTTTGATATTTTGTTAAGGTCGATGGTTGAGCAAGGCTCCCGCATTCTAATGTTTTGATGAAGCACACTGGTTCTCTAGTTATGTACAGGATTTGAGACTTCTTGTTTAATATAAGTCAAATTCCTTCTTCATTTTATTTTCCTTTGATACTGAAGTGTCCATGATTGAAGGATTCACATGGATTGTTATAGTTGTATTGTGATGGATGTTTGATTACAGTGTTGTTATGATGTTCTTCAGTTTCCTAGAATTTTGAATCTAAGAGGATCTTGTGTTTTTAGTTTTTCCTCCTTAGGCTGCTTGAAGACTTGATGTCCATAACAAACCTCTACATTTTTCTCACCAAATTATTCCTCCTACTCACCATTACTACAACTTACTGACTGAAGTTGATCAAGACCTCAATTGCCTGTGCGTGTTAGTCTAGTTTTCTGAGTTAAAATGATATTGTCTTGAGTCTTATCCATTTGACCTCTTTAAAAATCATTCATAGTGACATATAAACTTATGGGTACTGGGATTACCTTCTATGCAATTGAAGGGTGACTTATAGTGATAACATTTTTAGCATTTTTGTCAGGGAACAAATTGAAGACATTTCCTTGGGATAGACCGACAAAGAGATTTTGATTCTGAAGGTGCATCAGATATTAGAACCATTGAAGATTGCAGTTTTCACCTGGAAACTCCACTGTTTCGACTCCATTGTTTCGAGTACACTTCTTCCATTGTGGCTTCTAGAGGTAGACACATGAGGTCCACTCCAAAGCTACCTCTAGCAATGCCTGAAGCTGACCCAAAGAAAATTATCATAAGGAAAAACCTCTCAAGAAGGTTCTTCAACTGTTGTACCAGGTATTTCTGGTAATTTTCATAATCCTTCTTTAGAAACTCCAATAGCTGCTTCTCATTCTCCTGTTATACCATTTATTGGATTTTCCATAATTTTAAAGTTTGGGAGTGTTCTTGTTGACTTCTCCCCTCCTGGTCTTGGTTTGGAAGGAGAAATATTTGTCACTCCTATTTCCCCTAAGGTTGTACCATGTTTTAAACCTAGGACCTTGGAATATTTTCCCACTCTGGGCTTTGCCACTCCTTCTCCTATTAGAGTTGTTGCATTCACAAAGGAAGAAACCTATGTTCCCTCGAGCCCTGTAACTTTTTCCCCTAATCCTCAGTTGTTTCCTCTTTCTCCCAAAAACGAAGTTCCAATATCCCTTGTTCAAACTCCATCTCCTCTCTCTTCTCCTCCAATTCATGTCCCAATGGTAGGTGCTAATCCTCCCATAAATAGAATGGATGCCATAGTAGTTTCCAGATACGCCCCTTTTGTCTCGCCTCAACCCCTTAATTCTCTCCCAAATGGTGGTTACCTTAAGCAGCTGCCTAAGTTCACGAGTGAGGGAGACATAACTGCAGAAGAGCACCTCATGACCTTTTATAGTTATGCAGACAATTATGTCATTGTGAATGAAGATGTATGGATGAGAATTTTTGTTCATATCCTTGATGGAGAGGCTAGGAAATTGTTTAGGGCCTTGGATCCTGGATCTATAGATGGAACTGAATCCCTAGATGATGTCTTCTTGAGACATTGGGGGGACAAAAAATATTTCCTTTACTATATTACATAGTTTGGATCACTTAAGAAAGGAGAAGGGGAATCTGTTTCTGAATTTTAAAAGAGGTTTAATAAAATGTATAATAAGATTCTTGTTGATATTAAACCTATAGAAACCTCTTCCAAAATTACTTATGCTAGTGCTTTTGACCCTGATTTCTGCCTCCTATTAAGAGAAAGAAGAACTACTACCTTATTTCATTTGCAAGATGGAACCCTGGAAGTAGAGTCCAATATATTGGCAGTTAACAAACTTAGGAGTAAGGCTGATAGAGACAGAAGAAAGGGGAGGTCTGAAGCTTCAACCTCTGGTTCCTCAGTCGCCCACCTTCAAGTGGATGAATTGATCAAGCTGTTGAAGTCGTATTTTGCTGAGGTGGAAATATTGAAACTGGAAGGAAAGAAAAGCTATAGGAATCCCCCTAACGATGAAAATAGGGGTAACTTAAGAAGACCAAATACCACCCCTTTGATTATCCAAACATATCAAAGAAGCAGGGATAGGGATGATCAGAGAATCCAAGACCCTCTCCAAAATAACCTTGTTATTGATGAAGAAGGAGAGGAAGAAGAGGTTGATACTGGAATCCATTTCCTTGGAGACACCTCCTCATTTCCTCATTTAACCCAATCTGCGTATGAGGGGTCTCTCATGGACAACCAACTAAATGAGCTGAGTAAGGGGGAGAAGACCATTAGTGTCCAAATAAATATAACCCCTAGTCCAAAAATAAAGAAGGGAAGTCTGACATTCCTGGTCAGCCCATGAAAAAATGAAATTTTGCCAATACTGTGACAGTTGGCAGCAAAGAAAAAGATGCACAGAATCCCCCACTAGTGGTGAAAATCCCTATCCGGGAAGTGAAGGAGATTTTGAAGCTTCCTTCCTCTTTTATCTTTGAGCATGAGATTCAAAATATTAGGATCCCTGTACCTTTTTTGGAGTTGATAAAAAATGCATAATTTAAAAAATATCTTTCCAAAATGTTGTAGCCCAAACCCTCCTCAAATTCCAATGATTCAGTGAATCTCCAAGATGAAAAGCCTGATGTCATATTGGGACCCTTGGTGGAAGATAGAGACGAATCCTCCCCTCCTTTCTGCACATCACTGGACATACATGATAAGGTACTTCATAACTTTTTGATGGACTTAGGGGCATCTGATAATCTCATGCCCAAAACTATCATGGATGAACTTAGATTATAAATTACAAAGACTTACCATGACTTATATTATTTTTACTATAGGAAGGTGAAGTGCCTTGGGGTCATCAAAGATCTGGTTGTGACCTTGTTTCATTTTCCCATGAAAAGTGTAGTCATGGATATCGTGGTGGCTGATGTCCCCCCCAAGTTTGGCATGCCCTTGTCAAGATCTTGGATAAAAAGACTCAGGGGAACCTTGCATATGGACCTCACATATGCTACCATTCCTTTGTTTTGGGGGGAGAATAGAAGAATTTACATGGAAGCTCAGTTGGCCTACATTATTAGTGATGAAGAAAACCTCACTAAACATCCTATTTTTGCACTTGATACTGATTTGGGATCCAGTATATTGCAGCTCACTGATGCTCCTGAACCTCCTCTTGAAATTAGAAAATAGCCCATTACCATTTGTGAAGATCCTCCTCCAATCACCTTTGTTTGGAAGATGTTCTTTGACGGAGCCGCTTCTAGAGAGGGTGTCGGTGCTAGAGTGGTCTTTGTTTCACCTAATCAGGAGACTATATCTTTGTCCTACAAGTTGGAATTTGAAACTACTAATAATGTGGCAGAGTATGAAGCTGTAAAGGCTGGATTTACATTTTACATCAATTTATTTTGATAAACTAACTAATTTCATAACACAGTAATGAAATAACAGTTACTTCCGTAAAATTCAAGAAATTTTACTAATTTAACTCATTCGTATGGAAATTCGTCAATATAATAAACTTAAATAACAAATTAATTCAAAACAATGCATAATTCTTACCTGAACCTGATGCTACTATTTGCTCGCCGCTTGCTTCCTT
>ML797679.1:137220-163978 GCA_009831015.1 Picea engelmannii
ATAATAATGAATATTCATATATACACATTTTTCTTCATCAAAATCCACCACATGACAGATATCCATATAGTCTCAACTATTACTACTCATCCTTCCTCCCTAACCTACTTCCAACTCCATTCCTATCCGTCCTCTGCTAGACTCTCTTGGAGCGTCAGCTATACTGACCTAACTCCAAATAGAACCTGTAAGTGGAAGTGTCGCTATCTCGACCAAGCTTCCCTAGCAGGCAACTGACAGTCATCATCACATGACCTGGGGAGCATTACTAGCACCGTTCTCCCATGACTTCAGGTTTCAGAGGATACACGGTGGGAAATGCCTCCACCCATCCTAATCAGATCTAGGGTCCACCCCTACGATGGCCCACCCTACAATGGAGGATACACGGTGGGAAATGCCTCCACCCCTCCTAACAGAACCAGGGTCAACACCCTACAATGGAATATACAGCGGCACCATGTTGCTGGAGGTTTTGCCATCATTTATTCGGTTTTGGGTAGTGTCGGTACCTGAAATCATGCACTGATCCACATATCATAGCAATGCATCCAAACCAATATAAATTTTTAAATACAATATTCATACCATAATGTTTCTCGGTCAGTGGTCCTGATATACACTTTCATCATTATTATCCCTTGGCTATTTCATAGCCCATAACCTGCAGATTAGTCTGTAACACAAACTCATACATTTCTATGCATTATCATCATGTAATTGCATACTAGCATCATTTCACTTTGGTATCCATGTACCGATAAGTTAACATCAAGTTTTCCAATTAGAAATAGATCTCATAATATCCCATAATTCAATTTCAACACCCATTCACAAGATTATCATATACTCAAACTAGATTGCATCATATCTAACATCATCCTAATAGCATTTAAACATTCATTTAATTCACATTCTCACAATGTGTCGCATCATATACATCATCATCAGTAACATTTCAACATTCGTAAAGTTTACATTCACATAATAGATCGCATTACATACATCATCATCAATAACATTTAATCATTCATAAAGTTTACATGCACGTAGTAGATCGCATCGTATACATCATCATCAAATAACATTTAAACATTCATAAAAGTTCATAAATTTTAAAGTTTAAGTGTATCACTTAATAGTTTCACTGTGACTAGAAAATGAAGAATATAGGCCTCATGTAATCCTGGATGTCTAAGTCAAAAGGTGGTGTTACATACATCCCACCTTCGAGAAACATGTTCTCGAGGTGGTGTTATAACCCTAAATTGCACCACACATGCTTACCTTGCAACAGGCCAACTCATATCCCTTCTTTGCCAAAAAACTACTGAACAACTCTTCTAAAAACTCCATTTTTAAAAAGCAAACTCTAGCAGGCCCACTACAGCCCGCGGGCAAACTCTATCAAGCCCACTACAGCCCGTGGGCAAACGCTAGCAGGCCCACTACATCCCACGTTTGCCTTCAGAATCACAAAAAACGGAAAGTTTCCGATGGGACAAAAAGCTTTGGGTCAGTTAATTGGAACTCCTGGCCATGCATGGCCGAGAGTTCGTCCAAAACCCTAGCTCCTTCTAGCCTATAAAAGAAGGGGTAGGGGTACTATTCAAATGAGGAAAATCATAGCAAAGAAACTCTACCCAATTGCCGAATCCGTTTTGTCCCAACCCTTTAGCCTTTCCTCAAGCTTTAGGAGAATTCAAGCAAAGCAGTTGGAGGACAAAGAATAGGAGGAGCCCAGGATCAGGATCAAGGAACGGTGGCTGGTCTCTATAATCATTGTAAGTTGATTCATCTTGAGATTAATAAAAAGATACTTTTCCCGTCCCAAATGCACGAGTCTTATGTGTTTCATTTGATTTATGTTGAATATCTAACCCTCTAGTAGAACAATAGAATGCATGCGTAGTTTTGTTTTGATTGCAGGATCTCTTTTTGGAAGGAGCAGCAGAAGCAAGGGGATAAAGCGCAAAGGAGGATCTACACCAATCGTCGATAAAAAGGTTAGTTGGTTCTTTCCATGTTTTCATGTGAAAAAGGGTTTTAGGTTTGGGGTAGAAGGTTAAAAGTAATTTCTTAAGGGTCATGATCTACATGCAAGTTTAAGCCCTAGCTTGTTAGTCTGTAGGGTAGAATTTTCCCACAACCGAATTGGCGACTCCACTGGGGAGAGTTACTCTTAGGGTTTCCGGATTTCATTGAAGGTTTTTGGGTAGTTCAAAGAAGTAGAGTTTCAGTTTATTTGTTTATTTGTTTTCTGTTATGTCAAAGCTAGCAGGGAACTTGGTTATCAATACCATTTTTTCCTTCACTGTTGCTTCACATTTATTCTCAGGACACACAGAGGTACACTCGGACTGCAGAAGGCCTGCACGCGTGTAACACGTGCCCTAACCTTCTACAACCCACGTTTGAACGCATGATGTAGTGGTTTCAGTAGCGTGTAGAGCCCAGGAAGCTTAAGAGGTAGTCCCCTCTTCCCTGTCAGAAGTTTACCTTCTCAGGGGGATTTCTGGATCCTGTCTAGGTCTTGTTGGTTTACTGTCTTTCTTTCAGTCTGCCTTATTGTGTTGGTTTTTCTTTGCATTTGTTTTCTTTTTGCAAAATTTTCCTTTTTTGTTAAAGTAAAAGCATCCAAGCCTTTTAGAGACCCTGGTTGTCAATACCAGAGGCCTTTTTCAGGTTTGGGCTGCCTGTGTGTGGTTTTATCTTAGCTTTTATTCAGACCCGTGGCCTGTTCAGGTTTAGCCCGCGGGTACTCGCGCTCTATCATAGCTCAGCACGCTTTGCACGCATGCTTCTTTAGTGACAGTCGCGTGCTTGATTGGTAGCTTTTCAGCTTGGGTGGGGCATTCATCCCCTCCTGTGGTGAGAAGAGCTCCTCTCAGGGGTATAGAGTCTGGGGCTGCACAGTTAGCAGGTTAAGGCATCTTATCCTTAGCTTGTGTTTTTTAGTTGATGTTTTGATAGAAAAGACAAAAGAAAAAAATATGTTTTATGGTTTTTAGACAAGTGTTAGAATATATGCTTTCTTGATTGATTTTTCGCATCTTTGCTCTGATTATTTTGCGATCTGCGCTTTAGGCCAGAGTTTCATTTCTGTTCTCTCGGTTTTGTGCTTGTCGGCATTTTTCCTTTGTTGCGTCATTTTGCAATTAATAAAAATAAAAAAAAAATTCTCTTGTTTCATTTTCTTCTTGATTTGAAGATTGTGTTGTTGCATCAGTAGCTAGGAAGAAGTCTTTTTGCATAAGTTTTTGCAGTTCATTTAGAGTATAAGTAGCTCATAGATTTGAGCGAAAGTCCTTTACATTTACTGCATGAAATCTTAGTAAATTTGAAAAGAAAATAAGTCTTTGTTGTTGAAAAGTTGTTGGTTTTGCATTTTTTGTAAAAATTTTTGTTTCCAAGCATTTCTTGTTCATTTTGGCTTTGAGTCTTTTACACACCATCAGTTTCACTCTCATACCTTGTGACTTAAAAATCCCATTAAAAGAAACGCTAATTAAAATCAAGTAGACATTTTGTTTGTAGGGTGCATACACTAACTCGGGACTAGGGCCTTGGAATAGATTGGAGAGTAAATTCTACAAGGCCACTCAAACCAAACATTGGAGTCTGTCAATAGGGAGTGTAGAAGTCCAGTTATGGAAAGTTATCCGGGACCCCCTCTAACACAGGGGCTAAACAAGAGGTCGTGTAAGGAAAGGTAGCGGAGATAACCCCTCCAAAGCTGGACCGAGCGTTGTGGAGAACACATATCGAGGATTTGTTGAGGGATTCCGTCGTTTGCATTTGCCACAGAGCTTCGTGGGTCTCGAATCCGTTCGAGGTCCTCAGTTTTATTCCAGACCATTTTCTCTCGATACCCTTTACAGGTTTCAGGCTTGATACCCTTCTCATTGTGGTCTACCCGACTATCGACTATACCCGCCTGGTGACTGTTCACGTGCTGGAAAACTAGTTGCCAATCTTTTCTAGGGACATACACAGGTGACTTTGGGGGTATACCACGGTACCTAGGACAGACATCGGGCCACTCTTTGCAGAGTATACCCGGAGGGTGCTTCCGTATTCGAGTTGCACTTGCACCGGTAAGTTGCTCTAGTGTTGTTTGCTGTAACTGTTCTTCCAACTAGTTTAGTGCTTGCTTGATTTATATGTTAGGGTTTTTTTTTTAGTGTGTGTTACTGTTTGTTCATGTAGAGTACCTTAGTGTGTCGTGAATCTTCTCACATAGTGGAGGATTCAGAGCTCCACCAGTCACGAAGGCTTCTGGGCCTGCCGCTGGTTATACTGGAGCCACCCCCACCACCATTGAGGCGGAAGCTAGACCAACGAGGGTCTTTCGAAGCAACCGGGTTTCAAACAATTGAGCCTGAACAATTCCCGGAGGAATCAACCGCCAATATTGGATCGGTTGAAACCTCAAACATTGATACTTGGCCGGACATTATTGTGCCAATTCAATTCTACGAACGCCTATCAACACCTAACCCAGTTATGGAACCAAACTCTGCTACTTCCTCTGGGAATTCTTCCATTCCCATTACTGTTTCTACCACAGGAGAATCTTCTCCTAACTTATATTTGTCGATGGTCTGAGCCACCATGGTCTCGGCCGCAACTACGTCTCATAGTGGACCGACCCCATCTATCGCGGCAGCCACACTGCCTTATACACCTAGTGCGACAGGCCCTCCGTTTTCATACGGTATGCCTAGTTCAGGTACAAGTCCTGCACTCACTACCTCCACTTTACAGACTTTGGGTCTGGGGGAAGGGAGCTCTAATGCTCCTCTGCAAGGTCAACTTGGGGGCTTTCTTGTCCCTTTCAATGCTTTTCCTTACACTGGAGGTCATATCCCTCCTTCGTCCCCTTCGCTTGGTGGTCCGCATCAGCAGTCCGCTGGACAGCCTACATACACAAGTCCATTTGGAGCCGGGAGTCAAGGAACACCTGCGCAAACTCTGTCGGTAGGTTCGTCACTGTTTTCTTGGAACAAGACGTTTGGTAATAACACTTTCGCATCCACTACTTTCCCATCGGGGGGCACACCCATTTTTGGACAGTCTACACCGGCACAGGGTACTATTCTTGCGCTGGGGGCACATATACCAGGACCTTGGAACTCAGGACAAGGATCCATTCCTTCATCTGGAATGTCGCTCTGGGGTAATTCTTTCCACAGTCAATGGAACCCCGGACAAACTTCTATGCCTCTCCCATGGGGACCGGCATGGGGTAATCCTTCCCAAAGTCTGTCAAACACAATGAACACCCAACATCCTATGTCCTTCATGGGGAATCAGCCAATGATGTCTCCTCAGATGCAAAACCCTTACACTGGTCAGGGCCATCGTTTCTACCAGAACCCGAGCCAGCAGCCAAACTTTTCCTGGTAACCTAGTGCCAGTCAAACCCTAGGACCCTTTTATCTAGGCTATCAGCAACAACCCAAACTACCTTTCCTGGCAACGTTAAACTTTCCCGATTTGACACAGTTGTTAAATGATCCTATCTGTCATGATCCGTGTTGGCCTCCTATGCCAACGAAGTTGCCTTCGGACATTCCAAAGTTTGAGGCCAAGCTTAACGAAGATCTAGGCGATCACGTGACTACTTTCCATCTCTGGTGTTCATCTAACTCACTGAAAGATGACTCCGTCCAGTTGCGATTGTTTCAACGCACTCTCATCGGGAGTGCCGTGAAATGGTACATAGAGCTTGACCGCTCATGATATTCATATTTTGGAGAACTGACGATGACCTTCCTTAATCATTTCCAGTTACCTGTGAGATACGACGTCGGCACAGAGTTGCTAGACAATTTCAAGCAGACGATAGCGGATCATATCTCAGATCATATTCGAGAGTGGCTATGTCGAAAGAGTCTTACCAAGGTACCCATCCCACCAACATTCCTGCTTGAGTGGTTCCTTAAGTCTTTAGTTCCGCAGTTATCCAAAGACATCGCAGCTTCAGGGGTTTTCTCTGAGGAAGATGCCATCATGAGGGCTCAACAGTTTGAGCTTATCTATTCTCAGTCTGGTCTATTGTACAACATCCTGCCAGATGCACCACGATCGATTCTGGATAAAACCAGACAGAGAGTCGGACCACATGCCGATGGTATCGTTGGTTCGGCACAAACCAAGCCCACTGAGCAATTGACAAAACAATTGCAACAGTTATCTATACAACACTCAGCGGCCAGCTAGACTACTTCTTTGGTTGCTCCTCCTACTCAAACGTCGGAAGTACAATCCGTACAGACGACTAACCCAAAGGCCACCCAACATCCTGAAGGGAAGAAAAAACAACGAAAGAAGAGTAAGGGGGATAAAAAACCAACTGATAATGCTGGCGAGGGCACCACGGAAAAGAGGAAGGCGAGGTATCTGTGCAACCTATGTGCGGAAGAACACCTGACCCATCTATGCCCTCGACTTGCAGAGGCCCAGAAGTTTGTCACACAGCAACAACAAGCCTTGTTGACTAATCCCTTTCAGCATGGGCAAAATTTAACTCAAGCCTCTACAAGTGCTGAAGGGGGCCACCAAGAAACATGCCCTCCCCCCAACAATTCATCCTCCACAAACGTATATATGGTGAAAAGTGATGCTTTAATAATGACTAGAGCGCACAACTATAGCAAATCAAGCACCCCTGAGAAGGGCAAGGAAGCTGAGATCCCATCTCTTCCTCTACAGATCAAGAAGACATTGGGTGAAACAATGACACGCATTCCAAAAGGTGCGTTTAAGAGGGTTTCTCACAATCCAAACGCAAAGGCCACCTAGAACTACTCTGTGGTGGAAGATTTATCCCAAACCCCTTGTGTTATGTCCTCTTTGGAGGTCCTCCAAAGTTGCCCTGCTCAGAGGAAAGCCTTGTTGACTGCTTTAGGCTCTACTGAGAATTGTAACCCGGGTACCATCATGTTAGATACGACTGACTTGAAACCTCGTTTGCCTTACCATGTCACGTTTCAGATAGTAGTGGCTCACCCCAAAAAAACTTTTACACGAAATATCTTCCGCACGGTGGTAGACGAGGGCGCTTCAACTTGCGTTATGTCGTTAGCATGTTGGAAAGCTATTGGTCAACCTGAGTTGTCTCCGTCACCTACTCTCCTCACTGCGTTCGGCGGTCGTTCTTTCCGACCACATGGCATCATTCCTTCTTTCTCTGTGCAGTTAGGAGGGAAGACCGTGTGCGTTGAAGTAGAGGTAGTCGATGCCCCCCTCGACTACAATCTCTTGTTAGGTCATAGTTGGACTTATGCTATGCAAGCAGTGGTCGCTACAGTTTTCCGAGTCTTATTGTTTCCACATGAGGGTCGGATAGTGACCATTGATCAATTGTCCTTCTCTAGACTTGACCCAGCTTTGGGGGCATCCATGGTTCCTATGATAGATAATCCTCAAGCCAGTGTCGTTAACGTAGGAGTTGGTTTGTGCCCATCTTTGATGGGTACTTTCGATTACCCACCTCCTCATGGCGATGTCAAGTTTATATCTGCTCACCACAAGGCTAAGATTTTTCATGTTGCGTCATTCCACATGACTTACTTTGAGGATCTGTGGATTCTTCCTTCCCCATCGGCCACGATGGATGAGACAGGGCACTCCGGCATGTCCATGCCCTTGTCGGTCATTGAAGTAGTGTACTCTTTAGTCCATCAAGCTTCAGCTACTCCCGATCTGACTCCCGCACAAGAGTTGGATCCACTTCCAGAGCCTATCTGGGCTCAGGGTTCTCTTGCTACAACCGATTCGTTAGACTTAGTCTTGCCTTCAGATGAAACTGTAATAGAAGCAATGACTAGTCCGGACAAACCTTGGGAGGATCTTCATCACAGATCATATTTTCTCCCAGAGTTACACCGAATCGAGGCAGGAGAATTCACTATCACCATGACGGGAGATCAGCCGTGTCCTATTAACCTCTTATCTACACAGGAAATTTATGCTGAGGGAAATATGGCGACTATCGCTGAAACTATACCTATCAACATCTCCCGAACCCTTGGCGTCATACACAATTTTTTCGTCGGAGCATACATCTCCCCCGACGAGATGCCAGGAATCAACCCACAAAGAGTCTATCATGAGCTAAATTTGTTGTTTTCCAAGCTTGCTTTGAGATCCGAAAGAAACATCCAGCGAGACTTCATTTATTCTTTTCGATCTCGTCCGGATTAACTGAGAAAAGTAACCATTATGGAGTCTTCTTTAAGCCCTTTTCAGACTCCTTAAATATGAAAAGATTGTCGAGTGACCTTGTTTCTTCACACTCATTAAACTGGTCCAGAAGAACGTTCCATAAACGGGTCTCCTTTTAAGCCCTTTTCAGACCCTCTAAACATGAAAAGATTGTCGAGCGATCTTGTGTCCTTTCACGCTCATTAAACTGAAATTTGAAGTCACGTCTGTCCGACGGTAGTTTACCCCTTTTTCGGTCCGGATGGTCAACTGTACGAACAAAGGAATACTCTACCGAATTTCAATTCTTTAGAAGAGTATCCTCAGGTATAATTTTATTCCTTTTTCGGGCCTGAGGGACTAAGTTTACGAAAAATAAACCCCCCCGGAGTCCATAGTTAAGCTCTTTTCAGACTCCCTAAAATTGAAAAGATTGTCGAGTGACCTTATTCCTTCACACTCATTAAAATGGTCCAGAAGAATATTCCTGATGGAGTCCATAGTTAAGCTTTTTTCAGACTCCTTAAAATTGAAAAAATGGCCGAGTGATCTTGTCCTTTTCACACTTGTTAAAATGGTTTTGAATTGACGTCTAATCGGTGCTAGTTTACCCCTTTTTCGAACCGACTAGACTATTGACGAAAAAGGTACCCCAATGGAGTTTCCTTTTATGCTTTTTCAGACTCTCTAAACATGAAAAATCACCGAGCTTCCCTTCTTTGGGCTTGTTAAACTTACATCGAAGGATGTTACCATTGTGTGTTCTATCAACCGCATTTTCATCCTTTACCCATCAGCCTAGTAATAGTTTGCCTTTGCGTCTTAACACCTTTGGCCACTGGAGGATTTTTCCCGAGTATCATTTCCTTAGAACATCAGTCTTGTCCTTGTGCCTTGAGCTTATATGTTTTCTATACTCGTTCCTCCTTTGTAACGTAATATTCCTTTATTCTTTTTCAAAATCATCAAAAAGAACAAAAAAAATCAAATATACCCCAAAACGAGGATGGGAAAAGTATTTTCTTTAGTGGCATCATCATGATTCGCCCTTGGACAAAGCACATCTGTTCGTTTGATTCATTAGACTATGGGATGTAGTACAACCTTAGGAAGCTTTGCTCTCTATATAGAGTTGTGTCCTCCACCATTTGGTTACTCTTCTAAACATATGGAGAGTTTGCATTGCCTCCTGCTTCGTAGACTTATGATTAACATATATGTTGCCTAAGTCTTATCACTTGTCGTGTTGTTATCCAAGGGAAGTTTGTCACTGAGCCTGAGTCAGCCCCTCTGCAATATGTCTCTTGTCTGCATACCCAGCCATCCTGAACGTCCAATCAAGTCCTTGGTCGAAATCACTGAAGCCTTCAATCTGATCATCAAGATTATCAATTTTTTCCACGCCCGAAGAGCCGTCGAAGACCTCTGGGTAGTGCAGTCGTACACTCATATTACACTCCTACCCGAGTTTTGAAGATTTTGAATTTGTTGCTCGAGCTCTGAAGTCCTCATCTCTAGCCATCAAACCTTATCAGCTTCTACGAAGATGGATACTTTGCATGTATATCTTTTGGATTTTGAGATGTAGCTCCGCTGTGTACTGCTCACGTCTACACTTTATATAGTTATATGACATGGATCTACAGTGTATTTGATTGGCAACCATGCATTCTATTTTATCCCGAGCATGGGTATGCCCGCCTCGGTGAGACATTTGTTATTTTGTAGACGACACCTCCTGATTCCTGATTCTTGGGCTCACTCATTCAGCATATCAGTACAGATTGGTAAAAGATTGGTAATTTATTTTGGCCATCAGATGCTCTTCTGACCTCACACATTAGGGGGCATATGTTATAACTCTAAATTGCACCACACATGCTTACCTTGCATCAGGCCAACTCATATCCCTTCTTTGCCAAAAAACTACTGAACAACTCTTCTAAAAACTCCATTTTTAAAAAGAAAACTCTAGCAGGCCCACTACAGCCCGCGGGCAAACTCTAGCAGGCCCACTACAACCCGCGGGCAAACGCTAGCAGGCTCACTACAGCCCGCGTTTGCCTTCATAATCACAAAAAACGGAAAGTTTCCGATGGGACAAAAAGCTTTGGGTCAGTTAACTGGAACTCCCGGCCATGCATGGCCGAGAGTTCTTCCAAAACCCTAGCTCCTTCTAGCCTATAAAAGAAGGGGTAGGGGTACTATTCAAAGGAGGAAAATCATAGCAAAGAAACTCTGCCCAATTGTTGAATCTATTTTGTCCCAACCCTTTAGCCTTTCCTCAAGATTTAGGAGAATTCAAGAAAAGCAGTTGGAGGACAAAGAAGAGGAGGAGCCCAGGACCAGGATCAAGGAACGGTGGCCGGTCTCTATAATCATTGTAAGTTGATTCATCTTGAGATTAATAAAAAGATACTTTTCCCGTCCCAAATGCACGAGTCTTATGTGTTTCATTTGATTTATGTTGAATCTCTAACCCTCTAGTAGAACAATAGCATGCATGCGTAGTTTTGTTTTGATTGCAGGATCGCTTTTTGGAAGGAGCAGCAGAAGCAAGGGGATAAAGCGCAACAGAGGATCTACACCAACCGTCGATAAAAAGGTTAGTTGGTTCTTTCCATGTTTGCATGTGAGAAAGGGTTTTAGGTTTGGGGTAGAAGGTTAAAAGTAATTTCTTAAGGGTCATGATCTGCATGCAAGTTTAAGCCCTAGCTTGTTAGTCCGTAGGGTAGAATTTCCCCACAACAGGTGGTCAAAATAGTGAGGGATAGTCTCACTGTAGTGTCTCGACATCTTCCCAAGTAGCAGATCCTGGACTATACTTGTCCCACTGGACCTTAACTTGGTCTACTAGATGGTTCCTGAGCTGTCGGACTCTACGGTCCAATATGCATAACGGTTCTACCGTGAGGGTTCCCACGTACGATACCTGCAATTCCTTCCAATTTAGTTTATTTGATTCATCAACAACATAATGACATAAAACAGATACATGAAATACATTATGAGTTTTATGCAAGTGGGGTGGAAGTACGAGACGATAGGCAACGGGTCCAATTTTCTCTTGGATCCTTAATGGTCCTATAAACCGAGGTGACAACTTTGTCCCCTTCCCGAACCGTATGGTACTCTTATTAGGCCTGATACGAATGAAAAATTGGTCTCCCACTTCATAACTTCGGTCGGTCCTGTGTGCATCTACATAGCTTTTCTGCCTATCCTGTTCTTCCTTTAATCTCTGCCTAATCTAAATCACTTGTTCCTCCATTTCTTGAATTAATTCTGGCCCCACTGTTACTCTGTCTTCTAGTCTATCCCAACTCAATGGCATTCTGCATGGCCTCCCATACAAAGCTTCGTAGGGTGGCATTCCAATGGAACTATGATAACTGTTATTGTAGGCAAACTCTACTAAAGGTAGGTACTTCTGCCACTGGGTTTGATTATCCATTACATACATCCTAAGCATGTATTCCATGACTTGATTTACTCTCTTAGTCTTCCCATCTGTTTCAAGATGATAAGTTGTGCTTAAGTTCAACTGAGTCCCCAACACTGACTGTAAACTTCTCCAAAACCTAGAAGTGAATCTGGAGTCCCTATCTGAAATGATCTTCTTAGGTATCCCATGCAAACGGATAACTTCGCTTACAAACACACGTGCCACATCAGTGACATCGTAAGTGTCTCTAAATGGAATAAAATGAGCACTCTTGGTTAACTTATCCACTATCACAAGAATGGCATTGTGTCTATGGGATGTGAGCGGTAACCCCACAACAAAATCCATAGAGATGACTTCCCACTTGGACATAGGAACATCATGTGGTTGTAGGAGGCCTGATGGGTGATGGTGGTCGACTTTCACCTGTTGACACTCTAGGCATTTGGCGATAAAATGGACTACATCACGTTTCATGCCTACCCAGAAGAAGAGCTTCTTCATATCTGCGTACATCTTCTTCCCTCCCGGATGCGCACAATAAAGTGATCTATGGGCTTCCTTCAGTATGATGCTTCGAATATCCCCATTCTCAGGGATGTACATCCTTCCTTGATATCTTAACAGTCCGTTTGTTTCCAGGCTATATCCTTCATACTTTGGAACTAACTACCTCCCRCTCTGGAGGTTTGAAGTGACCTATAAATACCAACTATCTCCAAGGAGTTGTGTCAACACACGTTCCCTCGGATTGACCTTTAAGGTTACCAAGGAGAAGATACGTGGTCTCCTACTCAAGGCATCTGCGACCACATTTTCCTTTCCCTTGATGTACGATATACCAAAATCGTACTCACTCATAAACTCACTCCAATGCCTTTGCTTGGAATTCATATCTCTTTGAGTGAAGAGATGTTTTAAACTTTGATGGTCTGTTTTGAGCTCAAAGTTTTGCCCAACAAGATAGTGCCTCCAAAGTTTCAGAGCTAGCATTACAACTGCCAACTCTAAATCATGAGTTGCATATAACTCTTCATGTTTCTTCAACTTCCTTGATGCATAAGCTATCACTCCTCCATCTTGCATTAGTACGGCCCCCAACCCTTGCTTCGAGGCATCCGTGCAGACTGTGAAGTCCTTTTCCATATCCGACACTCGTAGAATTGGCGCACTAGTTAGTAACTGCTTAAGTTCAATGAATGCACTATCACATTCTTCTGTCCATTCATACCTGACCCCCTTGCGTTGCAAAGTGGTGATGGGTTTCGCTATTTTTGAGAATCCTTCCACAAATCTCCGGTAATAACCCGCTAGCCCCATGAAGCTTCTCACCTCATGTGTATTTTTCGGAACTGGCCACTCCATAATGGCATTTACCTTTTCTGGGTCCACAAAGATTCCTTCGCCGTAAATGATATGACCTAAATAGTGGATTTATTTATGGAAGAAGGAACACTTTGACAACTTCCCATACAATTTGTTCTCTCTAAGACAGGACAACACTATTCGCAAGTGTTCCTCATGTTCTCTTTCATTTTTGGAATAGATGAGGATGTCATCTACAAAGACTTGTACAAAACAGTCTAATTACTTCCGGAATACATCGTTCATGAGGCTCATGAATACTGCTGGCACATTGGTCAATCTGAAAGGTACTACAACAAACTCGTAATGTCCAAACCGAGTTTGAAAGGTCGTTTTTGGGATATCACCTTCCTCAATCCTTAACTGATGATACCCTGATCGCAAATCGATCTTTGAGAACACCACTGCTCCTTTCATATGATCGAAGAGGTCATCTATTTGCGGCATCGGGTACCTGTTTTTCATTGTAGCATGGTTCAAGTCCCTGTAGTCTATACAAATTCGTAAGGATCCATCCTTCTTCTTTACAAAAATTACCGGTGCACCCCAAGGAGAGACACTAGGCCTTATTAGCCCTAAGTCCAACAACTCTTTCAACTGCATTTGCAATTCACAAAGTTTCGGCATTGTCATCCGATACGGAGTTTTGGAAATTGGTTCTGCACCAGGTTTTAGCTCGATGGTAAAATCAAGATCTCTCTCAGGAGGTAACCCTGGTAACTCGTTTAGGAAAACATCCTTAAATTCTGACAATACCGGGTACTGATCCAATGAGGGTCCCTTCCTTTCGTTCACTGCTTCCACTACATAAAGTCGACACCCTTGCCTCAAGCATCGCTTAACCTTCATAGTGGATATAAAGCGTAGCGACACTTTTCTCTGTACACCCTGGATCTCTATTGGTCTTCCTTCATCATCGACACAAAGCACCCTCTTTGCGAAGCAATCTACCAAATCTCTATGAGTTTCTAACCAATCCATTCCAATGATTAGGTCATATGCCCCAAGAGTAGTGATGTATACCTTCAACCTGGTAGTACACACTCCCAGGTATACTATACAATTATCGACATTAGGTCCTACTGCTTGTTTTTCCCCCGAAGCCATCTAGACTTGTTTAAAGTCGTCGTGCTCATAGGCTGCCAACCCACTCTTTTCTAATGTAGATGGTGAAATGAAACTATTTGTCGCACCAGAATCAAAAAAAATCTTAACATTGATATGATTTAGCGTACCTGACGACTCCACCACCGTGGATTGATGTTCGGCCTGGCGGTTATTAACTGTTGCGTAAATATGGTGGTTGCTACTTGGTTTCCCCATTGACGCCTTTCCTTCTCTATGCACGAACCCTCATTGTAACTCTGGACAGTCTCGTTCGTAATGGGGTCCTTCGCATCTCCAACAGGAAATACGAGATTGAACCGGTGCACTGTTATGTGACTGATTCCTAAACGAGTTCCTTCCCCTGGAACCCCTGCCCCTGCTCACTGTTCCCTGAGATGGTCGTGGTCCTGTCTGCACCGTTGGCGATGAACGAGATGCTGCACTCGCTGCCATTGAAATCCCTACAACTACTATCCTTGGCGTGAATATATTACCATACGGTGGTGGCCTTGAGCCCCCTCCCCTAGGAAATGTCCGCGGGGCCTTTCCTACGAACCCCGGGCGATGCAGAAATGTCGATCTTGCACCCCCAGTCAAGTTCATATGTTCTTCCACGTAACACGCATTTTCCACCACCTCCGCTATTGAAGACGGATTCCACATCCTCACCATAGCTCTTATCCTAGGGTTAAATCCATAGATGAAGCGCTCTGCCTGTCATTGGTCACTATCCATATACGACACATATTTGACCAGTTCCATAAACCTGATCTCATATTCTTCTACTGTTTTGTTTCCATGTACTAAGGCATGAAATGCCCCAACTTGTTGTTCCTCATAGTACGCCGGTAGATATCTCCTCCTGAACCTTTCCTCGAAAAGTTCCCAAGATACTGTGTCTGGGGTAAGGTGCAATTATTTTTCCAGGTTGCCCCACCAATTCAAGGCGTTGTCCCTTAAATGAAAAATGGCGATCTTCGGCTTTGAGTTGGACGCATAGTCCCTTAGGGAAAAACACCTGGTCATGCCTTCCAACCATGCTTCCGCGCGTTCACTGGCGCGACCTCCGACAAACTCTGGAAGTTTGATCTTCTGCAACTCTCGTGTGATGTCTTCAGGTGGAGGTCCTCCCCCTGAATCCCTTGACGCTTCTGGATTACCCATTCCAGACGGTGGGGGTTCCACTTCAGTCCCTGCCAGTTGTCACCCCTTTAAAGTCTCGTTGATGGCTTCCAATGAGCGCAGTATGAGGGCTAGTTCGGATGATGTTGGTGGTGGCACTGGTGGTGTTCGCGGTGCTTGCGTCGACGCTTCCCTCCCTTGACTTCCTTGAGTCCTGAACATCCTGTATGCTTTGACCTATATCCACCAAAGTTGTAAGGGTGAGTTCCAAGATGTTTCAAATTGGTGCTACTCAAACTAGAAACAGGGTTAGGTGTAAGTTTTCTTTACTTGTCTGTAAACAGACGTTACTCCATTAGGGGATTGGCTAGGTTAGGGTTAGGTTTAAGCATCTAAGCTTCATTTCTTCGCCCCTACGAAAACAACTATTGGTTCCTTTGCCCTGTGGCTACACTATCTTTGCACCTTACTTGCCACTTCCTAGGCTTCCTCTCCTAGTGCATATGCTGCCTCCTTCCTTCTTGTCCTAGTCTGAGCCCTTCTAATTTACGCTTACAACTTGATAAAAAAATGACTCCCGACCTTATGTTTATTAATTTACGTCGATATGAGTACACCCGCACTATGTACCTTTCGGTGTTATTGTTCTTCTAAGATGTCGCGTTGAGCACATATGTCCCTTTGTGGGCTCCTCCATTTATGTCTTTGGCGCTTGATAGCTTGGCATGTGGTCTTGGGTATGATGGTTAAAGTATTTATTTGTGAAATTATTGTAAAAGAAATAACGCATGGCGCGTTGGTAGGGCGGTCATTGTCAAAGCTTTGCACGGTGGGGAGGTCTGAGGTTCAATCCTCACGRACTCCATAACATTTTAATTGGCTTTTAAATATAGTTTAACTTTATTTTACCTTAATTAAACTAATTAAGGTTACTTACTAATTAAACTTTAATTGAAAATATCCATAATAGGYTAATTAAATATATATATATATATATATATATATATTTTAAATAATTTAGTTTTATACTAGCGTATTAACACTTTTAAATAAATTATAACACTAAAATTTTAATTAATAAAAAAATGGAATTTTAATTATTAAAAAGGGCGTATTAATAAAATGATAATTTAATAAATAAAAAAGAACATATTAATACTTTTAAATAAATCATTAAAGCCAAACATTAATATATATAGAAATATATCCATGGCATTCACTAGCAGCGGGCTTCTGGCATGAGGCCCACGTGCCCGGCCTCCGGCTCCCAGTACCGAACACCTAAGTTGTTCCTAGGCTTTAATTCCTAGGCTGCGAGCTTCAGATCTGTAGGGAAACCTCTCCTGAAAAATTAGGGTATCAGACAAATTTCCATATTTTCAGACAAATTTCCTTGTGTATTAGGATGAATTCTATATCATCAGTAGTTATCAATGTAAATATTAACGATTATGAATAATGTGTACAGAGATGGTTGGGATGGGCTGATAGTAAAGAGCTTACTGTGAGTTCAAAAACCAGGTGAAATTAGATTAGCATCCTCAACGACATTGTTTTGTAAAAGACAACGAACATTTAGGAAGCTACAAGAATAAGCACATAATGCCAAGAATTTAGCCTTGATCTTTTGACAGTTAGCTAGCACCGATCAAGCTGAAAAATGGGGAGCCAGTCTTCCTATTTGAAGAAGGTTCTGAAAATAGTCTTACCTGGCTGAGCTAGAAGGTAAGGTTATCCAACACTTCAAGGTGATTCAATTATAACGGCTAATTTTGTAAACTTTCTTAGTGTCTGTGTTTCATGATTTTTACTCTGATATGCTTTGCGAGATGACTTTAATAATGTTGTATACAGTTGGTTGATTGTTGTTATAGCCAAGAAAGTTGATTCATGTTTCGCTTCTTTGTAAAATTTCATCTTGTTAATAAAACTTTAAGTTCACGGGAAAGAGAAAAACACAGTAGGTACACATAAAAAATGCAGCTTACAGAGGCCCTAGATCTGAACCCTAGATGCGACCAAAAGGGAATTTGGTGTTGTTTGCAATGTGATTTATATTCTTTTTATAGGAAGGTTATGGCGTCAGTTCTATCTTCTTGCATTTGTTTGTGTGGTTCCAGGTTCTATCCTTACCGAGGTAGCTACTTGAAAACGAAAATAGATCTGCATGCTAACGAACATTGTTCTTTTAAGGGAGAAAGGAGGAACATCTGAAGCCGAATTTCCCGCTTTTTCATTGCATTCTGAGGTAAATTCTATTATCTGACCAGGGAGGAAGGAATTCTTCACTTCAGAAACTGCATTTTTGTTCATTTACTTACATTAAGATTCCATTCACTCTTTAACTTGTATATATGTGGTAGATTAAACGAAGCGTAGGTTCTTTCAAAATTCTAGACATTCTGCACTTAATTTGAGATGAGCTATGCTTGCTGGTATAATGTGTACAAATATTTCTGTTCCTTTGGCCTTTTAGCCGGTAATTTGCTGGCGGAAAGGTCAGTCTTAAACATTACACCGAAATGGAATCCGATTTCGAACCCTGCCTGCTTGATATAAAAATGCTCAACTGTGTCTTTACCTTGTAGCGTTTCTGGTTTTTTTTTTTAAACGGACATCTTATTCCATGAGTTTTTGTAGATTACATCTTCAAGTCTCTGATATTCCAATACTATCATCTCATCTCTTATTCAAATTTCATAAATTGACATTGATATATCGATGGCAAACTTGAACTTGAAGCCCAGACCACCATCGAATCCATTAATCGTGTGCATACGTTGTCAAGTAAAGAAAATTACTGTGTTATTGCTAGAATTACTAGAATTACTGCATTTCAGACTGCAACAATCCTACTACTGAATTTACTGAATTACTGTCTTAAAATTACCAAGGGCTGCAACAATGCTACTAGACACTATTCCAGGGTGATGGTTTAAGGGCATAATTGGCTTCTGAAATGCAAAATTCAGAAATCCCTTCCTTAAGGATGACTCGGACTGCACATAAACGTTGATCTTTTCATTTCTTCTGTAAGAAAAAAAAATTCATTGACCTATATACCTATATCCGACCGAAGCAGTTCGGGCATAGACGGCTGGGGATGGAATTATTACAGACTGTCTCATTATATGAACGCAGTTCAACTCTGTTAGCATTGTTAAAACATTAAACCATTAGTTTATATTTCCACACTTTTTTTTTCTTTTCTTTGTAAATACATTACATTATTACCATTACATTATTACATTTTTTTTTTTCATTTTCTATTCTTTGTAAATACAGAAAAAAAATTCTATGACTATTACAAGCAGAGGTTATTATTGATTTTCACATAAATCGTATTTACATTATTTTTCTTTCCTGCATTATAAACTTCTTATCTGTTAATACATGTGTACTAGTATCACACTATTATAAATAAGTAAATTTTTAAGTTTCGCAGGTTTATAAAAATGGGTTTGTACACTATCAATCTCTTTGTTTTTGAAGAAGCTATTATCTGAAAGGGTGGGTTCATTCTTATTTTTATTTTTTTGGAAGTCATTTTTGTTATTGATCTTAGTCTGGTTTCTAAATCTCTATGCAAGGCATGTTACCAAACAAATCCCTTTTGACTTGTAAGTGTGAAATAGCTGTAACTTACATGTGATTAAACTAAACAAAATTTCCTGGGAAACGATTTCGTGGTTATTCCTGTAAATTGTAATTAATTTTTTTTTTTAAGTGTAATCACTTTAATATTTGTTTAGATTAGTTTACACAAACATGGTGGCCATTTTTGGCCCTAGCATTCGAGCCTACGCTCTGATACCAAATGTAAAGGCTGGATTTACATTTTACATCAATTTATTTTGATAAACTAACTAATTTCATAACACAGTAATGAAATAACAGTTACTTCTGTAAAATTCAAGAAATTTTACTAATTTAACTCATTCGTATGGAAATTCGTCAATATAATAAACTTAAATAACAAATTAATTCAAAACAATGCATAATTCTTACCTGAACCTGATGCTACTATTTGCTCGCCGCTTGCTTCCTTCCCGCTCCTTTAGAACACTACCCAAAACCGACCTCCCTGCCGACTAGTTAGCTCCTAGCCCTAGGATATCAACGGATATCCTATCCCTCCGAGCCCAAAACCCCCAGCAACCCCCGGTGTACTGTGTAAATTCCACTCCAAGTTTCACTCTGCCAATTCTCCGCTCTTCCCAAATTCATCCCCAACTCCCGTAACATAATCCTCCCCCCCAACTCCTTTTCCTCCCCCTTATCCCTCCTTCACCGACTTCCCTTCATTTACTCCCTTACCTAATATCTTATCCCATTATTAAATATCTTATCCCATTATTAAATATCTTATTCCATTTATTAAATGCTTCCATTTTCGGGAACGTAACTTAAATTAATAATTTATTTTATTATCCACCTATATTTATTTACCATATTGATTAATGAGTTAATAATACTAAAATTAATCATAATCAAGAATAACTAATTGATAACAAATAATTAGTTAAGGTTATTTTAATAAATAAATATAGTTTAGCTAATCTTTTAGGATTAAATTATTAAATTAATTATAATTTATAATCAAGGGTCGTTACAGAAGCTCTTGTTTTGGGTTTGAGGGATGCCAAAGACATGGGGATTGGAGAGATATCAATGTTTGGGGATGCTGAATTAGTTTTCCATCAGATCAAAAATCTTTATCAGGCTAAGCACCCTAGGCTAAGAACTTATAGAAATGAAGTGTGGGACCTAGTTGACATTTTTTTCTTAGCTTTCAACATTTCATTTATTCCAAGAGAAGAGAATTCCATGGCTGATTCTTTGGCTGTTTCAGCAAGTTAGTTCAGAGTCCCTCTACCACCTAAACTCAAGTATGATATAGAAGTGAAATATAGACCCTCTATACCCAAAAATGTCAAGCATTGGAAAGTGTTTGACGATGATATTGAGCTCAAAACATTCCTTGATATTCTTGGTGAATTTTCTGCATTACATATTGATCAAGATCACGATTCTGAAAGTAATCTCGATGTTGATATTTTCCTAAACAAAATTTCTAATCATCATATTGTTTAGTTGCCCAACAATCATATTCCAAAGGGACTAGTTCCTTTGGAAATATTATTTGACATAAATGATGTGGCAGTGAAAGTTAAGGGTTCAACTGATGATGCAGATGTAGTTGAGTGGAATATTGGTACAGAGAAGGATAAAAAAATTGTCAAGTTTTGAAGAAGAATGTCAAGGGAACAAAGGGATGAATATGATGAACTGTTCAAATACTTTGTTGATGTGTTTTCCTGGACATATGAAGATCTGATAACATACTACGCAAGTATCACTGAAAATAAGATTCTATTGAAGGAACAGATCAAGCCATTTAGGCAGAAATTGAGGCAAATAAATCCTATGATGTTGTCTATTATGGAGAAAGAGGTAAAAAATATTTTGGATTCCAGGATTATCATTCCTTTGAGGTATTCTAAATGGGTGGCCAACTTGGTCCCGGTGAGAAAGAAGAATGGAGAAATCAGACTTTGTGTCGATTTCTGGAACCTGAACAGAACCTATAAGAAGGATAATTACCCCTTGCCAAAGATGGAGCACATATTACAGAGGGTGATAGGTGCATCTAGGATATCCATGATGGATTTTCTTCCTACAATCATATCTCGATATTTCTTGAAGACAGAGAGAAAAAAACCTTCATTACTCCTTCGGGTACATTTATGTATGCTAAGATGCCCTTCGGATTGATGAACCTAGGGGAAACCTTTCAGGGAGCCATGGACATCCTTTATTGGATAAAGGGATAGATTTGTATTCATCTATCTAGATGACATCACAGTATTCTCTAGGTCCGATAAAGAGCATTGCTATCATCTGAAGAGGGATTTCCTAAAGTGTAGAAAGTTTGGTCTCTCTTTAAATCCCAAGAAGTCTTTATTTTCCACACAAGAGGGAAAATTGTTTGGGCACATTGTGTCAGCTGAAGGAGTGAATATTGATCCATACAGAGTGGAGGCCATCCAGTCCTTGTTGCCTCCCAGATCCAGGAAAGAGGTTCAGTCTTTCTTGGGTAAAATCAACTTTCTAAGAAGGTTTGTTTCTTATTTTTCTGAATTAGCTAAATACATTACAACCATGCTCGGGAAGGGGAATGAAGTGAAATGGACTATTGAGTCCATAGATTCTTTCAACCAAATCAAGAGGGTGTTGACTGAAGCACCTGTGCTCATCATCCCAAACTACTCCAAGGATTTTCTGATTTTTTCCTTTGCTTCATCTGACACAGTAGCAACTATTTTATTACAAAAGAATGATGAAGGGTTAGAGTAGCCCATTTCCTTTTTCAGTAGGGCATTGAGAGATGCTGAATTAAAATATGGCATCATGGAAAAATATGCCTATGCTTTGGTAAAATCCGTCAAGGATTTTAGAGTCTATGTTCTACATTCAAGAGTCATTGCATATGTCCCTTCATCTTATGTGGAGGAGATTCTCATTCAACTTGACATAGACGAAATAAGGAGCAAATGGATTTCCAAAATGCTTGAATTTGATCTTGATATAAATCCCACCAAATTGGTTAAAGGCCAAGGTTTAGCTAAGCTATTGGCTGAATCAAATTGCAAAGCATTTGGGGTAAATTTAATGAACATGGACTCAGAAAATCAACAAACTGGGATGAGTGTTGAAGACTCTCATGTCAACCCCAATTTAGCAGGATGCACCTGGTATAAAGACATCATACACTTCTCGCAAAAGTTGAAACCTCTTGACGGTTTGAACAAAAACAAAGTGAGAACCCTGAAGTTGAAAGCGATCAAGTATTGTATCATTGATCAAATTTTGTATTGGAGAGACCCTATGGGAGTGATTTTGAGATTCTTAGACCCACAGGAGGCCCAAAAGATTATGTCTAGTTTTCATGCCGGTTTATTTGAGGGACATCACTTCTGGAGAACTACAACCTATAATATTCTCAAGGCTAGGTATTTCTGGCCCAGTCTATTCACCGATGTTTGTGTGAATATTAGGGCTTGGGTTAAGTGTCAAAATTCTCTAGAAAGTAGCAGCTCAAGTATTTTCCATTGAAGCCTATGGTAGCTTTAAGACCCTTTCAGTAGTGGGGCCTAGATTTTATTGGGGAAATTCATCCTGCTTCAAGTGGTCAACATAGATGGATCTTGACTACCATGACTACCATGAATTACTTTACCAAGTGGATAGAATCAATCCCCATAAGGAATGATTACCACAAGGTAATCATTGGTTTTCTTGAGGATATTATGGCAATATTTGGTTTCCCGGAAATGATTGTCACTGATAATGTTGCATATTTCAAGGCTGAACCTTTGATCCAGTTTTGTGAACGTTTTGGAATCACATTAATTCACTCTACTCCTTGCTACCCCCAAGGGAATGGATTGGTGGATTCCTCTAACAAGACCCTTATAAAGATAATCAAAATATTGTTAGAGGACAAGAAGAAAGCATGGGGTTCAAAGCTCATATTTTCTTTGTGGGTTGATAGAGTGACAACAAAGAGGTCTCTTGGTGTATCTCCTTTCCATCTTGTGTATGGAGTTGAGTCCATATTTCCTTCTCATCTCGCCTTTCCTGTGGAAAAGTTCTTCCAAGACTATCAAGGAGAACCTGATGATATGATAAGAAGAATATAGAAACTGGTAGAGGTGCAAAAGACTAGGGAGCAACTACTTGACAAAGCACATGACCATCAATAGAATATCAAGCAGGACTTTGACATGAGGGTAAGAAAAGAATATTTCTAGCACGGAGATCTAGTACTCAAATTGGACGTTGTTGTAGGTGGGAAATCCCTCCTACAGACTAGCATTAAGGGTTTTATCATGCATGCATAAATGACCTAAATTCTTTTACTTCTTACCAACATCCCAATCATAAACCCCATTATTCATCTGCAAATACAAGGTTAAAGAGATCAAGTTATTATACCTTAGTTTATGTGTTTGATGTCGATCCATTTAATGTTTGGGTGCTCCTTGACTATAACTCTCATCCCAACTCTGACCTACATTCATAAAAGACAAACAAAGAACTCCACATGCATATGATCTATAAACTAATAGGTTAAAGATTCTATCAAAATATAATCAAATATAAATATTGACAATCTCATATGGTGGGACAGGAAAAGTACTTATTTTATTAATCACACAAGAGTAACCTTACAATAGTGAGATCGCCTAGTGCTCCTCGAATATGGTCATGGGATCCTCTTTAACTGTGCTCCAACTGCTTCTGTATATGATTCTATTCAAACAATAGTTGCAAATGGTTGGGGCAAGGGGAATGCTAAATCGGGTATATTTTCTTTGCTATGATTTTCCTCCTTCCAAATGGGACCCCTACCCCTTATTTTATAGGCTAGAAAGGGCTAGGTATTTGGTCGCATGACTGGCTATGGGCGGTCAAACAGTTTAGTTAACTTACCCAAAACTGTGTGTTTCGTCTTCAACTTTCCATTTTTTTTTCTTTTGTAGGTATACACGAGCTGTAGTATGTCATCTAGTGTGTACACGCATGCAGTAGTGGAGCGGGGCACCTGTGCTTTTAAAAAGGGTGTTTCTTAAGAAGTTGTTTAGTAGTGGCTTTGGAAAAGAAGGAAAATGATATGGTATGATGCCAGGTAAGCATGTCTGGTGCGATTTAGGGTTATAATAGATGCCCCCTAATGTGTGAGGCCAGGATACCATCTGATGGTCGGAATACATTATCAATCTTCACCAACGTACCGAACAAGTGAGTTAAGGAACTAGAATTTAGGAGGTGCCATCTGCAAAAATAACAATTGTCTCATTGAGGCAGGTGTCCCCATGATCGGAATGAAAAAAAATCATGGATACCAATCAAATACACTGTAGATCCATGTCATATAACTATATAAAGTGTAGCCACGAGTAATACACAACAGGTCTACATCTCGAAATAAAAAAGATATACATGTATAGTATCCATCTTCAAGAAGCGAATAAGGCCTAGTGGCTAGATATGAGGCCTTTAGAGCTCGAGAAACGGCTTCAAAATATTCAAAACGCGTGTAGGAGTGTAATATGAGTGTACGGACTCACTACCCAGAGGTCTTTGATGGCTTGTCAGGAATGGAATAGAGGATTTTGATGATTAGGTTGAGGACTTCATGGATTTCGAACAAAGACTTGATTGGGATTTTAGGATGATCAGGCATGAGGGTAAGAGACAATCTGCAGAGGGGGCCGACTCATTCTTGATAATAACTTCCCTTAGACAACAACACGACATAATATGAGACTCAGGAAGCATGATATTTTGAGATAAGTTCATGATGTAGGAGGCACCACAAACTCTCCATATGTTTGGAAGAATAATGAAACAGAGGAGGACACAACTCTATGTAGCGAGAACAACTTCCTACGGTCATGTTAAATCCCAAGGCTTGACGAACAAATGGAAGTATGTGATTTTTCCAAGGGAGACTCATTGTGCTGCCAACAAAAAGAAAATACTTTTCCCTTCCTCTTTTTGGGGTATATTTGATTTTTTTGTCTTTTTCAATAATTTTGGAAAGATTGAAAAAGAATAAAAGAATGCTACGCTACAAAGGAGGATGGAGTGTCCTAGACATACTAGTTCCAAGCTCACGAAACACATGGATGCTCAAGGAAAAGGGACATATGCAGGAAAAGGACACTCGGTAAAATACTCCATGGGCCAAAGGTGTCAAGACACAGAGGAAAAGTTCTACAGGGATTGCATATAAGGTATGCTTCAGATGGTTCAGTTGAGAGCAACATGGTGCCAACATTAGGACAAATACATAGGTATGCAAAAGCGATTAATAAGACACACAATGGTAATGTCCTTCGATGTAATTTTAATGAGCCCACATAAGGTAAGCTCGATGGTTTTTCATATTTAGAGAGTCTGAAAAAAGCGTAAAAGCAGACTCTACTGGGGTACCTTTTTCGAAAATAGTCTAGTCAGTTCAAAAAAGGGGTAAACTAGCACCGACTAGACGTCTATTCAAAACCATTTTAACGAGTGTGATAAAGACATGATCACTCGTTAATTTTTTCATTTTTAAGGACTCTGAAAAAAGATTAACTATGGACTCCATCAGGAATGTTCTTCTGGACCATTTTAACGAGTGTGAAAGAATCAGGTCACTCGACGATCTTTTCAATTTTAGGGAGTATGAAAAGAGATTAACTATGGACTCTGTGGGGTTCGTTTTTCATAAATTTAGTCCCTCGAGCCTGAAAAAGGGTTAAAATCATACCTGAGAATACTCTTCTAGGGAAATGATGCTCCTAGAGTATACCTTTGTTCATATAGTTGACCATCCAGACCGAAAAAGTGGTAAACTACCGCTAGATAGACGTGACATCAAATTTCATTTATCGACCGTGAAGGTCAACAAGATTGCTCAACAATCTTTTCATGTTTAGAGGGTCTGAAAAGGGATTAAAATAAGACCCATTATGTTTTTTGGGAGTCTCGAGGGTGAGGTCAAGAGTGATAAAGAATCATGCAAATGAGGCTCATACTTGTAATCAGGAAAACTAAAAAGGACTCCCTATACTATAGTCATTAGTAATGTTGAAACAGAACTTAATTTTATTTACCTTAAGAACAAAATTTTTTGGTATCCTGGAGTCTTTTCATTTATAAAACAAATCCTTTCATCTCCGATAAATTCGAATTGCCCTTGTGATTCATTTTTAGAAAAAGAATGTGTAAAATTTAAATTAACGTAAGTTCCAAACACTTTTTCGAATYATATCCTAAATGAACCATAATGATAAAACTTAAATAAAGGTTAAATTCATATCGGGATATCGGGATTCGCAGTTTCGAAATAACAAATTTTCATATCATCAAATATCCCGATTTCCCGATCCCCGATTTCCCGATTCGTTAATCCTTGATTAATTCATCCTTTACTTAAATCTCGTTTAAAAGGGGTTTCAACTTTAAACTAATCATATCGGGAAATCGCGATTCACGGTTTTGAAAGAACAAATAAACTTAACATCATTTTATCCGATTTCCCGACCCCCCGATCGTAATTAATTCTTAAGTGAGGTTTGACAGTAATCTAATTAATGTTAAGCATGATTAAGAGTGACTAATCATCTCGAAAAATCGCAATTCGCGATTCTGCGAACATAAATTTTCATATCATCAAATATACCGATCTTCCGATCACCGATTTCCCAATTTCCGAACTCTTGATTAATGAAACCCCGATGAAAGTAATCTGGATTAATTAAGATGATAAAATGTTTGACTTAAATGATAGATCGCAATTTCGGCGATCGTCGTTTCACGATGATTTACTTTCTCGACATCGTAAGTTCCGAAACCCCGATGAAAGCATGTTCGAATTTAAAATAAGGTTAACGATAATGAATCATTCTAAAAAACAAGGATTAAAGTTTCAAACTTTAAATAAATGATCTGTAT